>CM032637.1:14055946-14282790 GCA_019097785.1 Fraxinus excelsior | reverse complement strand
ATTTAAAAACTAGTAATTCATGGGATTGGTTCTTAATTATGTTAAAAGAAACTTATGGTGAGCAAAAATGATTGTGTATAATCTCATATGGACATGTAAGCATAAAAAGTGCAATGCACAATGTGTATGATAATGCAATGCATGGTCTATGCTCCTATCACTTGTTAAAGAACTTAAAATCGTCTTTTGGTGGGAAGAAAAATGAAAAGATTATTGCACAACATTTCAACAAAGCTGTAAGAGCGTATTCTAAGAATGATTATGAATTCCATATGAAATGAATACGAGAATTCGATCACATTTGGTATATTATCATTGTTAACTTCTATAATAACTTATATCACTTTTTAAACAAAGAGTAACATAATGTCACTTTTTTTGTTAAAAATAACATGATATGCCACTTTTTGTTTTAACTTTTTGTAAGTTCTGATAAAACAAAAAGTGACATTCTGTTAAAAGTGTTTAAAAAGTGATAGAAAGTCACTTTTCCTGTCTTTGGTTAAATAAACATCAATATTTTGAATCTTCTTTGTGCAGAATGATATCGATTATGAGAAATGATTAAGAGCTTACATGACAAACAACATATTTTCTACAATTACTTCAAATATAATTGAATCAGTAAATTCAGTAATAAAAGCAACAAACGGTTGTCCAATAGAGCATTTATTGAAATCGTTGAGATACTTGTTACAACAATGGTTTGTGAAGCATATAAATGATGCACGAGCAACTTTCACAACACTTACCATCAAATAAGAGAAAAATCTGTAGAGTCAAAGAAAATGAAGGTAAAAAGCTATAAATATGTTGTTTTGTTGTTATTGTATGTCGGGATTTTCTATTATAACATGATTTACAACCTTTATTCATTTTAAATTTTCATTTTAAATATTCCTTTAATATAAAACAATGATAAATTTATTGATACAGTATTTTGTTGTATTATGAACATAAATAACAACTTCAAGATCGATATTGTACCAAGTTAATGATGGTTGTGCATCATATTTGTTGAATAGGAAGAAAGAACATACACATGCAACCAATTCCAAGTGGATAAGATTATTTGTGCACACGAACTTGCAGTTATTGCAAAAATAAAAGGGAGATTCATATTCATATTGTTCGGTATATTATACAACCTATATGTATATTCAAACATACAGTGAAACAATTTTTCCCACTTAGATATCACAATGACTGTAATGTACCGGGTAGAGTAGTCTTAACTCCTAATCTAAAAAGAAAATCAAGACAGCCTAAAGAAAAAAAAAATACCATCAAAAGGAGAGAAAATTAAAAGTGCAAAATGTGGAAAATGTGGGAATAATGGCCACAATCGTAGATTATGTCAAAATCTAACAAATATGGAAAAGAAACTACAAAAGAAAAGGAAGTTGGAAGACGTATGAAACCAGATTATTTGATATTTTTTTATTTTGGAATGTTTTTCAATTCAAATATTTTAAACAAAATGTCAATTCTAAAATTTATTATGTACGTGGCTTTGTTAAAAAAAGTGACGATGGTGTTGATGGATATGAATTTCTTAAAAATTGGTTTTGTTATTTGTATGTTTATGTGGCAATGGATGTCATACTTCATTAACATTGAATCCACATTAGAAGCATTGTTACTTAATAAATCAATCAAGTTCCAGCATCATTCGCTGAGCCTTTTAGTATGAATACAAAATAGCAAACTACTACAACCAGTGACATAATATCACTTTTTGTTAAAAAAGTGACATGAAGGTGACATTATGTCACTTTTTTGACATGTTAAAAGTTACAAACATGTTATAGTTAGGTAACATATTGCAATTCTTTAACACTAGTACTAATATTGATCAATTATATCAACAATATCACCGCTTCATTGACATTGTAAAGAAAACATGTTCAAAACTTAACAAAAACACATCTTTAGAAAAGCATAATTAATAACATATAATGTCACTTCTTTTGATGTCTGGTTATGCCATGCCTTGTGAAATCAGATGGTTAGCATATACTTTCTCCTTCTAAACCTTGCTAGAACAATATATACATAGAAATATTGAACAGATAATGATATATTGTACTTTGACCTTGGAGTAGTAAGATATGTTTGATCTCGATAATTTCAAAATTTTCCTTTTCAATCCCAGTTTCAACTTCAATCGCAGTCGTGACTTCTACAACTTTCTCCCTTCATCTTTCAATTCAAATTCCTTATCAAGCACTTCAATTCTGCCTTTATTAGGTGGTGATGCAACATGTTGGAACAATTGTTGTTAAAATCGGCTCGTCTCTGTCGGTTCGACCAGATAAATCGAGAATCGGGCCCAAAATCGGGTCGATTAGGCATTTAGAACCAGAAAATTAAAACCCGCCTTAAAAACCAGTGACCCACCCGATTTTTATAAAATCGTTGACCCGTACCTAATTTATACGGTTTGGCCGGTTCAAAACTTTAAAACATTTGAAACCTTTTAAACTTTCAAAATTCTCCATTTCTCCTCATGCTTCTATGCCGTCTTCTCATTCTTCTATGTCGAGTTGCCAACTGTCCTGAAGACCATCTTCTTTTTGAAAACTCTTGACTATTGAGTTTTAATTATTCAATTCTTCCGATAAGGTTAAATTTCTCGTCAAATATTGATTTTTGCTTTGGATGGGAAACTATTGGTTTACTTAGTTAATGAAACTTTATTTATAGATTTTTATCGCTGACGGCCCTGAAGACCATCTTTTTTTTTGAAGACTCTTGACTATTGAGTTTTCATTTTTCAATTCTTCTGGTAAGGTTAAATTTCTCGTCCAATATTGATTTTTGTTTTGGATGGGAAACGTTTATTTAGTTAATGAAACTTTATTTATCGATTTTTATCATGACTACCCTTAAGACCATCTTCTTTTTGAAGACTCTTGACTATTGAGTTTTCATTTTTCAATTCTTCCGGTAAGGTTAAATTTCTCGTCAGATAATGATTTTTGTTTTGGATGGGAGATTGTTGATTTATTTAGTTACGAAAACTTTATTTACATATTTTTATATGTTTTGGGTTCAGCTGTGTGTGATTTATTGATTTATGATGCTTCATATTTTGTTCCTTAGAATCAAATGGGTTCCTTTATGCTTGTCTTTTACTTTGCTGACAATGGACCAATGTAAACATTAAAATACTTGATAATTCTTATGTGTAATGGTAAAAAAAGTAATTCTGTATAGTTTATAACTTTATACTTTATACATATGTATCTTCAGACTACATATTTGAACATTTAATGACATACTTATGTATCTGTAATTCTTTATTTAGGAATCCAAATGGGTTCAATTGCTTTTACTGTTGAATAACACTTATATTCATTTCATTGCTTTTATGTAGGATGGATAGTAATACTCAATCTTTAGGAGTCAATCTATAAGTTCCAAATCTTCTAGTCGTGCAAAGAGCGATCCTGCATGTGAACACTTTTCTTCAAGTGATGACATTGACAGTAAAATTCGTTTCATGTCTTTATTGTAGCAATTAGGGGTGGGCATGGATTGGGTTAGGTCGATTTTTGCTTCAACCCAACATGATCATTTTGATCAAGATTTGACCTAACACAACCCGTGTAAATGTTGAAACCCAACCCAACCCAATCAAGTATCGGTCGGGTCGAGTTGGGTTAGGACGTTGGGTTGGTCGGTTTGTGACGACTTGTCAACAAAAATTAAAGTCATCCAATTTTCTATTATACTAATTTGGATAGACAAGATTAAATAGTAAATAAATAAATAAAATTATCTATTATCTTATTCAATCATCATTAACCGAGCTTACAAAGAACAAAGTGCATTTAACACAACATAAAAAACTTATACTATATTTATTGTGGGAAGGACGGTAAGCTCTTCTTCTAAAATGCACCAAAGTAATTACATTTACACCATCGACTCATACTTTTTAGATTCTTTTTATTTTTTAGGCATTTTATTATTAATTTTTTTTAAAGAGACGAGTCAGGTTGGACGGGTTTATTCGATTTTCATGAGTTAACTCGACCCAACCCGCCTACACAGCCACCCACCCAACCCGTGTAAAAACAACAAAAAAGCCAACCCAAACCGATCGGGTTGATTCAGTTTGGGTGGGTTCAGTCGAGTTTTGCCCACCTCTAGCAGCAACAACTTTAAAGGTGGGAGAATTAATAGAATGAAATATTGTCTTGGAATTAAAGGTCAAATATCTCAATGTAAGAAAGTTCCTTTTGATGTTCGGGTTAAATTTCAAGGAATTCTTAAGGATATATCTCAAAAGAAACAAGAAGCAAAAGAGGCTCGTGACTTTACATTCGGGGAAAATCCTATAGACTTAGAAATTGGAGGAGAGGAAATAGAAGATGAAATTCAAGAAATAAATAAACCATTACAAAAGCAAAGGCAAGAGAGAGCGAAGAGAAAAGCAAGTATAGAGATTGAAACATATTTTGCTCCAAGGACTACTCCTGGAGATCAGCCTAGTTTGAAGAGTGTTTTAGCGGGTAAACAAGCAGTAAAGAGAGCCCATATGTCTTGGGCTAGGTGGTTTTATGATGCTTGCATTCCATTTAATGTTTTGCATTCACCTTACTTTCAACTCACTTTAGATGCTATTGCTGCAATTGGCCCTAGATTTAAAGGTCCATCTTATAATGACGTTAGTGTTAATTTATTGAGGGGTTGCAAAAAAGAATGTCAATTACTAGTTGATACTTATTGAAGCCAATGGATAAATAATGGATGTACAATTATGGCCGATGGGTGGAGTGATCAAAGACATAGAACCTTAATTAATTTTTTAGTGTATTGCTCTTTTGGGATTGTATTTATAAAATTTGTTGATGCATCAGATGCAGTGAAAGATGCTGGAACATTGTATAACTTATTTTCTGAGGGAACCTTAATATTTGTACACGGATCCACTGCCCCCCTCACAATAGGGGGTAGATTATTTTATTTGATCGTGGGCCCCTCCCCTCCTGTGAAGGGAGTGTAAATGGACATGTACGAATGGATTAATCCTTTTTGAGGTAGTTGAATGGGTTGGGCCTCGTAGTGTTGTTCATATGGTAACTGATAATGCAACTAACTATGTGACGGTAGGAAAATTATTGCATGAAAAGTATGACCACATTTTTTGGTCTCCTCGTACTGCACATTGCTTGAATCTTATTTTGAAAGATATTAGTAGTATGCCTCACGTGCATTCCCTTGCATTACATGCTTCAAAGATTACAATATTTGTGTATAACCGCACAATATTTTTGTCTTGGTTGAGAAAAATACCTGAATGGAAGGAAATTGTACGTCCAGCTGTGACTCGTTTTGCTACCACGTTTATTACATTGAGAAGTATTTATGATCACAAACAAGTATTTCAAAGTTTGGCAACAAGTAGGCATTTCACAAGCCATAGGCTTTCAAAAATTGCAACTGGGAGACTTGTAAGTTCTATCATCTTGGACAACAAATTTTGGGATGATTGTTTGATGGTTGAGAAAATTGTAGCTGCTATCATAAGGTCATTACGAATAGTAGATTCAGATGAAAAACCTTTATTGGGTTATGTATATGATGGAATGCATAGGACACGAAAAGGAATCAAAAATGTATTTTTAAATAAGAAAAGATTGTACAAGCCTTACATTGATATCATCAAGGAACGATGGGATAAACATCTACGCCTTAACATTCATGCAACAACTTATTTTTTTAATCATGCTTTCATTTATAAAGAAGGATTTTGTCAAAAAGTAGCAGTCATGCAAGGCCTCTTCAATTTACTTGAGATCAAAAGCATTTGTGATGATACGACAAAAGCAATGGGAGAGATAAGGATGTATCGAGATCGTGAAGGAAGTTTTGGAAGACAATCGGCATGTAATACTAGAAAGACGTTACAACCTGGTGAGCATTTAAATTTAATTATTTTTGTATATGTTTACTTAATATAATACATAAAAATAACTTTCGGATAACATGTAGATGAATGGTGGAAATTGTGTGGATATAGTGCTCCAACTTTGCAAAAGATATCTGTTCAAATTCTTGGTCAAGCAGCTTCTTCTTCGAGATGTGAAGGAAATTGGAGTGTCTTTGAACACATTCACACACAAAAAATAAATAAATAAATAAATAAATTGGAACATCAAAGACTCAATGATCTTATCTATGTTACTTACAATTTGCGGTTGAAGAATAGGTCTATAATTTAAAACTCTTTACTATGTCAAAAGTTTATTTTTAATGCCTCATTTATCAATAATGTTTTCTTAATATAACTAATTTTCAAGTACAACTTTACAAAATTATTATAAGTCAAGATCGTATGATCCAGTTGATTATGAATGCATTGACGAGACAGACTTTTGGACAGAGGAAGAGATACTACCTCAGGATTTCGAGTTTGAAGAATTAGATAATGCAATTTATGAAGAAGATGCAATTCTCAATGTTAATAATCATGAAAATGATACGAATGTTCAAGGTAATAAGTTTAACTATTTAAACTCAGTGTTGTAATATTTATTATGTTAGAACTACTTCAGGCACTTCCTACATTAATGTATTATGTAATTAATTAATTATATCAAAGGAGAAATATAGTTTCCACTTTTGCTAATATATTGGTTTCTTATGTTTGTGCTTTAGAGGAAAATGAAAATAATAACAAGCTTGATACTCAAGGGACAGGTGATGCAGATACGTTGGATGTTATTCATCGTTTTGGTGGTTCAAATGATCAAGGATTCAGGCTTACAGACGAGAACGATGAAGATGAAATTTAACTATTCGATCTTTTGATGTTTAGTGCACTTTTTGAATTACAGACGAGAACGATGAAGATGAAATTTAACTATTCGATCTTTTGATGTTTAGTGCACTTTTTGAATTCAATTATAATATGACACTTTTCTATTGAAGAACAACATGATGTGAAATTTTAAATTTTAACTATTTAAGTTTTCAAGTTAACATAGTTAATTACTTAAAATTATGGACTTATTTTACATTACGTAATTGGATTGAGCGAGACGTTGATTTGTTGATTGCATTTAATTATTTATATTAACTGTATGAATGAGTTCTTGTTATAGTTTTTGAATTTTTGTGATTTCAAAAAAACTTCCTTTCATTTGATGATTTTTTGTAAAATTATTTAAAAATAAAAACCGGTGGATCCCGGTACAACCCCGATTCAACCTTTCGACCCTTGACCCTTACTCTTTTTCGGGTAGATATTCGAGTCGATTTTTAAACATTGGTTGGAAAATGAAAAATAACACAAATACTAATGTCAAGTTATATTAATGTAAAAACAAACATAAGTTATAAGGAAAAAATACAATAAAATGAAAACACAAATACTTGATTTTTTACTAAACTACGAGCAATAATATCAGCAACTCTTAACCAATCATCTTCATGAAATTCTATTTCATCATTCAAATTCATTTCAAGTGCCTCATCAATTTCTTCAATTCTCTTATCACTATTTTCGATTTCTTTGTCGTCGTTTTCACTGTTTTGTCACTTTTTCTAATAGGCACCTCAACATATTTTCCTCACCACTCATTTCAAACTCAAAAAACTACAGAAGTCATTAAACACTTTGTCCGTTTCATCGAGTAAAATTTTCACGCCATCCTACAAAAAAGTCACAAAGATACTCATAGTGACAATAAGTTAAAGAAGTGACAAAAACTCAACAAAAGTCACCAGTATTAATTTTAAACTCGAAAACTCTTAAATACCTTCATTTGTTCTTCATTAATAGCTAGCATCTTGTCTACTTTGCATTCCAAATTTTGTAGACACTCCATCAATTCTTCATTCGTTTTAATCATTTCTTAAACATCTTTTAGACGGTCCTCAATTGGGTTTGACTAAATTTTAACTTCGAGATCTTAAATACATTTTAAAATTAGATCATTTGATTAAACAACTTTCAGTTCAACCTCAGATAGTCGTCTAAAAAATTCTTCATTGGATTATTGGACTTCTTGAAAATAACACAGAATAATAAGAAGCAATAAATTGAAATGACAAAAATAGTAAAAAGAAAAAATGCCCACAAACCTCGTCAATCTTCACTTTGTTTTTCTTTTCAATAGACTTTTCATCTTGATCAAAAAAATTTGTTTTTCTTCCATCTAATAACTTTTTCTATTGAACAACAGCATGCTCAAAATCATCAGCATCCTGGTCAACTCCCAAACCTTCAACAAATAAACCAATTACATATTCTTCTTCCTTCCCTGCATCAAGAGGCACAATTCGATTTACTTCTAACTGAAAAATACATAATCATATAAATAACAGAAAAAAAAACGAAATACATAAAATAAATAATAAAATGGTACAAAACTTACTTTAATCAAATAAAAAATGTTCTTCCTTAACCCCACAGATGTCACATGCTGATTACAACTTCAACTCAATATCCAAGGACGCTGATTTATGCTTAATGCGGTCATTCTTCCGAGGAATAGTAGGGACGGTTTCTTAAATCCATTTAATCTATACTCTAAAACTTCTTTTGCACAAAAATATTCTTCATTCTCTAATTAAATGCACACTTTAGGGATGATAGAGTCGTAATAAACTTCTATACCTCACGAAAAAGAATTCAACTTCTCAGACTCCACAAGACAAAAATGAGTCATTTACTACCTTATAATACAATGTACCAAAAAGGAATGATCTAATGAAATAAACTATGCATATATCAACGAGATCTTTATCTAAAGTGTTAGCAGACAAATTTACAAACACTTATTGGACCTCTTTTGTTGAGATACTTTGGTAATCTTTGAAGTATTGTTCTTTTAAACAACTCTTCATTTTATACCAGGTGAAGTCACCATTTCTAGTACATTTAAGCCCCGATATCAAACAAAACTCGTCAACTGAAAATCTCACAAATTTTTCACATATGTTGAATCACATTTCATTTGAATTTGGTTGCTTAACTTGTCTAAACAACAATTGGTGTATCAATTGTGGTTGTAATACTGTTTTCTTCAAATCAATGAAGGCACCAAAGCATGTATTCTTAAATAAAGTCATTTGACATGAACTAAAATTTTCATTTAATTCTGTTATCACCTCGTATGGAGATAATATGTTACTTTTCCTTTGAACTAACATGATTGAGAGATTAACAAATCTCAATCCTACAAGAAAAAAGATACGGTTAAAATAAAATTCAACAAAAAATACATGCATTAGGAAAGTCTGTAACATACATATTTGTAATATGTTATAATGACTGAAAATATATTTGTAATATACAATTAAAAGAGTACATACTTCAAAAAGTGACATAAACTTAAAAAAGGTGACAAAAAGTTGGAAAAACAAAAACTAAAAAAAAGTGACAAAAAATCGAAGGCCTAAGAAGGAGTGTCAATTCATATTTGCCTAGATTCAAGTGAACCTCTAGATAGGTAATGCGACAAAAAAAATAACATCCAAGTTAAGTCATGATCATTTAAATTGGTAAAAAGTGATAAACATGAAGACAATAGGACTAGAAGTTGACCACTTATGATACTACAAGATAACATAAAACTCTTTTCTATATGCAAATATGAGTCACTGTGAACGTATGTATGCATGTGCATGAATCACTTTTGGCAAACAGTCAAAAAAGTGAAAAAAATAATAGGTGAAAAAAATTTAAAAAAGTGATTATAAGAATATTTCTCTAACAAAAATGAATATTTGATTGCAAGACGCCACGTGAGCAATGAATTGGAATGTTAAAGTTATCAAACAAAACTTCAAATTTTGTTCTACAGATGTTATTACCATTTTAAAGAAAGTTATAAATGACATCTTGATTTCAAACTCTACACTTGTATAAAACTGCTAAATTTTAAATCAAAACATTTTCAAACACATTATCTTAAAATCCATGGTTTAAGACACATATAACCTTGTAAACTATAATCACAAGCATCACTATTATTTTTCTTTTTTCTCCATTCTTAAGATTCTCTCAATTTCTAATGAGCTAAAAATTCACATTACAACAATAACAATCCCACATAATATGACATGTGAAGTCTATTAAACTGCAAAAAAAAACATAATGGACAAACTAATTACTACAGCATTCCAATTTGTTATTATCTAATCACATGCAAAAATTTGTGCTATTTAAATCAAACATAAATTTCAAGTGTTATTATCATACATAATGCATTTATGGTGTGTTTGAGTCATATTATTTTGGAAGAATGTATTCTAGAATAGTAGATTGATGGAGAATGTGTGGTTGAAAAATAAGTAAAAGTTATTAATGTGATGTAAAATATTATTTTATTGAAAAATGTGTGGTTGAAAATGAATAGAAAAATGAAAATGAAAATTTTAATGTATACCAAACGGTAATTTAATTAGACATATATTTTACACCAAAAACTAAATATAATGCACAAAAATACAACAAAATTCAAGTATTATTATCATAGTAATATATAAAAAAATGTTGCTACCTTGAGATTATAAAAGGATGAAGAAATTTTATTCCTCTTCTTTGAGGATGGTTTTTCTTTGAGATTTATTTGCCTCTTCAAACCACTTTTTTTAGTCATTGTAGAAATACGAGTTAATAATTGGAATCGAAATCAAATTTTTGGATTTCTGATCTAGGGTTTTAGCTATTTGGGATTTATGGTTGAAATGAGAATGAGATAATGAAGCCGAACGGATACGAAGTTTTTGGATTTTGCCTCTTGGAAGATTTCTATGAATGAGGATATGAACCCAAATGGATACGAAGGGAAAAAGAAGAAGAAATCGACGGAAAATAGGTCGGAAATGGAGATTTACAGTCGGATTTTGTTTGGAGAGAATGAATCTACTTGGAGTTTTTTTGGATTTTGTTTCTGGAGATTTCTACGAATGAGGATATTGTGTTTCTAGGGAAATTATGTTTGGACTTTCTGTAGTTAATCGGGTTGGGTTTTGATTTTACTAATTTAGGGTGTAATTAATACTTTTTTAAAAGGTTTAATTAATTTTAATGGGTATTTAATCAAAACACTTTTGAAAAAAAAAGGGGGGGTGGGGGGGTGGGGTTGTAGACCCTAATTTCCTCTATAAATGAATTATCAATTTCTTCATCAGCCCAACTACATAATAATTAAATTAAAGCCCACAAGAAATCGAATGGCTCAATAAAATCTCCTCCCCGCTATCCACAAACCCTAGCTTCGCCATTCTTCACGCCGTCGTCAGTCGTCACTTACCTGTGTGTATGAATTTGTAATTTGCTTTATATTTAATTGTTTTTCTATTAAATTTGCCCAATGATGGAAAAAAATTGATGCATTGATGCGGCACGGTGTTTGATTCATCGTTGGCCTTTTCGCATCACCGGAATAATCAGCTGCCTCCACCGCCACATCCACCACCACCACCTCCTATACTCTTTACTATTGATAAATAGATAGATAGATGCTCACACATGCACTTGGTTGCTTGGTTGTGATGGTGGTGCGTTAGAGGCCTCTGATGGATCCACATCGGATTAGCCGTCTGTGATTCTAGAAGCTATGAGATCTGAGGGCTCTACTTTTTGCAAGTTTTATTTTGTGCTCTATTATCGATAATATATAAAGTATTTTTAATCTTTCTGTATATACATATACTGACATGCAATATTATTTTGTTATTTTTGGCGATCATTGTAGTTTGTGTGAGATGTAAATTCCATTTCTTGTATGGAAATTTTATTGAAGAACGAAACTTTGTTTATATCTTTTTGGGTGTGTGCAGGGGAAGTAAGGTGAAGTTTTGGTTTCAAAGTAAAATCAAATTTTCTTCTAAGTTTTAATTTATTGAGTGCGATTTTTGAAGTTACTTTTTATATAATTGCTCTAAGTTACTTCTAGGAAAGTAACTTTTAAGTATGAACACTACAAACAATTCTATGATTTCTAGGTTATGCTGCATTATTTTTTTATTTTTTTATTTGTGTTCATCTTTGTAAATGAAAATCCATCTACTGGAAGGGGGACTTTCTGCATTTACAATCCATTGGAAGTTGTTATTAGGAATAGTTCAAGCTATGTTTAAACATTTGAATATTATTTTCAATATATATGGTAGGCTACTTATCTCTTTGGGCACTTTATATGGTTCATTACTGCATGTATTGAAATATCAATGCTTTCGAAGCAAGTTGATCATTTGCCTTAAAATTACATTGTAAATGATTGCCTTCTGCTGAGATTAATTAACTTGTTGCAAATCAGGGGAAGTGGCAGCAGTCAGCCAACTACATTTATCTCCGAAGCGTAAATGAAGTCACTGTTTTCCTAGTAAAAGTAAGAATCAATTCCATGGTTTTACTAATGTATACTTGGATTTCAGATTGGATACTGCTCATCCCATCTATTTTTGCTACTAACATGTTAGGTACAAATAGATTTGTCCTCTTTATATCTTTGTATATTCCATATTGAGCTTATGCAGTGAAACTATTCATTAGATTTTGCAGTTCAATGGGTTGCCATTTGTCAATGGCCTTTCATGTATCATTGCCTCAGGGACCTAAAGTGAAGATTGCCCTTTGTTTTGAGTTTTTCATATATGCTTTATGGCACATGTTTATAGTGCATAGAAACTATGATTATTATGTTATGGTTAAGATCAGAACGATGCGGCAACAAGTGTTGCTATTTGAGCGATTCATCATTCATTAACCAAGAAATGTATGTATAGCGATGTTCATATGTGATCCTAACCCACTTTATTCGCTCCCATGCGGTCCTTTTTTTGGGCCAAAATGCATTTTGGAATAGTGCTTTATTAGAGAATGTGTAATTAAAAAATAAATAAAAGTTTTGGTTTTATGTAAATTATTTTTTGGGAGAATGTATGTTGAAAATGAGTTTTTTTTTTTGTGTTTTAAAAAAGAAGCCAAACATAGGCTCAATGTAGTTGAATGGCACTCCTGGCTGACGTCCAACTGGGATAGTGGGTAGATGGTGAAATAATCGGTTGAAGAAACGGGGAAGTAGATAAGACTCGGCTGGGCTTGTACGAGTGATGGAAGGCTTGCTTTCCTATCTATATCCATGTATATAACCAACAGACCAAATGATGATGGCCCATCGGAGTTAGAAGTGTCCTCTGGCATTAACGTTTTGTCAAATGCAAAGCTAGACGATCCATGGCTGCATGGCATTCTTCTCACATAGTTTCAACGACCATCTATTGGATAAATACGGTGAAACTGAAATTTCCACTGAATAGATGGCTTAAAATCGGACAAGCAAATTATTCTATTCCACGCGTGAAACAAAAATTTCGTCAAATTTTCTTTGTACATGTTTCAAATTCGAGGTTAATTCTTAATATGGACATGAACAATCTTTCTAGAGGTATAAAAGCTGGTGGGATTATATTTGTAAAAACATTTCAATGCCCATCTTTTGCAAAAGTTAATTTCGATTCTCACTGCTGCTTTGTCATTACAGTCGAGGAAATATGAAAATGTGGTGAAACTAACGGTTCGGCTTTACAATGGATGTCTAAGGGTGCTTGCGATAGCCTTGTTGGATTAAGGGTTCGTTTAACATTATTTATGTTTTTACTTTTATTTTATGTAGAAAAGCTTTTAGAAAAAGAAATTTTAATTTTTGTTTTGAAATTAATTTTTTAAAGATTTTTCTATTCTGAAAGCTGTTTTAAATGAAGTGATATTGGATTAACTTTTATAAAAGTTCTAATTAGCAAAAGTCTTTTAATAAAATTAGTCAAACGAATTTAAAAGTAACTTTTGGGTATTAAAAATTTCGTGTTACTTTTTAGAAGCCATGTCAAAACTGACCAAACATTGTACAACTGGCTTATTTTCTCAATGATACCCAACCTATGGTGTTAATGTAGCATTAGGACCTATCATCTCAATCTTGGCAAAATTAAGCAATGGGATGGTACGTTACTAGAATTGTAAATGAATCGGATATGGAATGGATTTGCATATATTTAATCCGATCCGATAAGAAAATTATACGATACGATCTGATAATCCAACGGATATTTAATTGTTATGTTATCAGATATCCAATCTAAAATAAATAAAAATTAGGAAAAAAAATCAATGTTGGAACCAAATCATCATACATTAAAGGAAAAACTGAAAATCGTCAAATAAACCATTAAATCGGCCGGTTAACCGTAAATTGAAAAATCGAATCCAATTTTTCCAAATAAAATGATGTGGAAATTACACTACACCCTACTTTCGAAGATCTGAATTCTTAAATCAGATGGAATGTTTTATCTTTCAAAAATCAGAAGTTTTTTTATATTAATATTTTTATAAAATAAATATATTTATTAAATATATATAATCCAATTCACAATTTCACAAACCCTAATTACTCACTCTCATCCCTCTCCCTCTCTCTCTCATTATCGCAGGTTTGCTCACGGCGAGGGCGACGACGACGCTCACACCCAAGCCCTAGATCTATTTCCAGTCTCTCCACCGTCTCTCTTCTCCTCCCTAAATCTGTAGTTTCGTCGGCGCCATTGCAATTGCCTGGGATGTGAGCGCAGCTTCCGCTCTACTCACGATAGCGACGGCGAGGGGGTGTGAGGCCGCTTATTCTCTACTAAGCTCTTTCGGCCGACGTTGTTGCGAACGATACGAGATCGACTCTAGTAATGGTGAGTCTGGTGCGGTGGATCTAGGTAGCGGTGTGGTGTGGTGTGGCAATGCGCTGTGCGACCAGTGGTAGTCGTTCGATCTGGTAGTGCTGAAGTTTTTGGGGGTGGTTTTCGTTTGTTGTATTTGCATTTATTGGCGGTGGCTATGGTGGCGTTGATGTTTACGGCGCTCGTGAGGTGTTGGTTTTGAGGGTCATTTCGTTGGTTGTATTTGCATTTCTAGTGGTGGTTGTGGTGGCGTTGATGGCGCTCGTGAGGTGTTGGTGGGGGGATTGATTTGTTGGTGGTGTTTGGGTTGTATCTTTTTCTAGGTAGGTCTGGCGGTGGTCGTGGTGGTTTTGTGATTCTTTTTGGTAGATCTGTGGGTTTGGCGGCTGCGGCGTGACAGTGAGGTGGTGCCGACTTGCAGGCAGCGGTGACAATTTTTTTTGTTGATAGTGGTGGTTTTGGAAATGACGGTGTAACTACTAATTGTCATGGTGTTTGGGTGGTGGTGATGTTGGTCGTGGTGGTTGTCATGGAGGCGATGGTAGTAGTCGTGGCGATAGTGAGGTGGTGGGGGTGGATCTGGTCATTTTGGATTTATGTGACTAAAAATATAATATATGACCTTAATATTTGATAACCTGTAACTAAAAGTATAATATGTGACCAACCATTTCGTTAGCTGTGACCTAAAAATTATATAATCTGTGACGGTAAAAAAATCTATGGTCTGTGGCCAAATAATTTGAAAATCTATGTTCGTATGACCTTTTGTGGTTAAAAATATAATCTGTGACCTTAAAATTCGTTAATTTGTGACAAAAAATATAATTTGTGACCAACTATTTTGTTATCTGTGACCTAAAAATTATATAATTTGTGACCGTGACAAAATCTGTAACCAACTAATTTGGAAGTCTGTGACCTATAAATTTTGATTTATTACTAATTAATTTTGAAATCTGTGACCAACAAATTACTTATGACCTACAAATTTTTTGAACTGTGACCGTAAAATAGTTGCTGGAAATGGTCACCGGATTCGAAGCAGTCGCCGAAACGGTCATCGGAGCAATCATCGAAATGGTCACCGAAGAAGAGTGGTGACCGGAATGGCTGTCGGAATCGGAGAAGTCGTCGGGACGATCACCCGAATAGTCGTCGGAATCTGAGTAGTCGTTGGAACGATCGCTGGAGCGATATGGGTGGTGAAGAAATGAAATTCTCCCTGAAATGATTTTATGTTATTTAAAAAAAAAAAATTGAATTTGAGGCCCACCTGTTTTTTATAGTAAGCCCAATAATGACTTCTATCATTATGATATATTTTTTTTAAAGGAGAAATCCTCTTCTAATTTTCTATTGACACTCGTTATGGATAAGGTAAAATTGAATTTCAATTCTAAATATAAATATTTATTTCATTATTTTCATTAACAAATCAAATTATTTGTTACATATTAATTATTGTTTTTTGAAATCGTAAAATAAATTACAACAATAAATTTAATTAAGAAAAATATAGATATTTATTTATTTTGAATTAGTAAACTAAAATTTAAAAAATCTATTATTTTTATAATATTTTACATTTATGTGTATAGTTATTTATTCAATTTAACAACCGGTTCGATTTTTTGATCAATGACACTCTTCCTTTTCCTGGCGATGCTCGGGTCGATTTTTAAAACATTGGTTGAAATCAACTTTTTTTTTTTTTCAAGTTTTCCAATTCTTAAACATGTTTAATAATTATAAATTTTTCAATTTCTTTATGTTCTGAATTTGATTTTTTTTTCTAAATTTATTTATTTTCTCACTTATTTATTTTAGTGACAAATAATATGCCATAAAAATATATTATCGACTCAATTATTTATAACAAATCGGATTGGATTGATTTATATTCATATTTGATCCATTTAGTTAACGGATTATCGGATTCAGATCTTGATCAGGTTATCGAACCATGATCCTAAATTCATCTCCTATTAATTTCGTTGAATTCGAATAAAAATTCAATCAATTGACAGTCCAATGTGGGGCAGATCGCTCATTCTCACCCCTATATCATCAGGTTTTTTTATCTCATTACCCTTCCCTATACCCGATTAAAACGAAATGGGTTCGGGGTGGGGCGGGCCGGCTCCCTATCCTTATATCGTTCCCTTTCCTATTAATTTTATTTTTTGCTTTTTTTAATATATTTTCAGTTAATAAATATTATTATTTTTTCTAATTTTTTAATAATAACTTATATTCTCTTTAAAAAATGATAATAAATCTTTTATTTTTGTTTGATAAAAAATTTAAACGTAAAATTAACTTTAAATATGGCGGATAGCGGAACAAAAACTATGTTCCCCGTACTCGCTTCCGAGCAATAACCCCGCCCCATTCTCATTCCCTTTACCCGATTAGACGGGTAAATTCTGCTCCACTTGGGACGGTGTCTCACGGATATCGAGTTGAACGTATTTTTTTGTTATCCTCAAAAGCTATTGTCATTTTCACCTTTATTTGCGAAATTGGTCATTTCCATCAATTTCAGTTAAGCTGATGGTTAAAAAATCAACATTTTTATTAAAAAGACGACTATATGCCTTACTTTTATTTAAACTTCGGGCTATGTACGGGTATTTAGTAAATAGAATCGTTGAGTCCAAATTTAATTATGGAACATTTAAAGTTCAGTTTGGTTTTATTCGATTCCCAAGTTTCGCACAATAACTAATTTTTTAATATTACAACAACGCTACATTAATTCGACCATGGTATGTTTAATCTTAACTAATACAAAATAATGTAATCAAATCGTGATATCTTTTGCACCTCTTTGTTGAGTTCATAATAATATAACAGCAGAAACGACACTATGATAGAATAATAGATTTTGGTAAAACTTAGGTTAGTTTGATTAAGTTGGGTTTGATTGTAAATTAGAAATACTAAAATTATATTTTAGGTTTGGACTAAATTAATTAATTAGCAAATTTATTTTTAAAAATAAAATAATTTGACTTATTTAAGATAAAAAACCAAATAAATAAATTAGGCCCCGTTTGATTCTCTCTATTTTCCTTGAAAGTTTGCAATTTTTTTTTTCATTTTTCACTTTTTGTAGTGTTTGATAGGAAATTTTTTTCCTAGAATTCGTTTTCCCTCCCAACCTCTCGTACGCCTCTTTTCAATTGTTTTTAGTGGTAATTGATTTTTTAGTTTTGTTCTCTTTTTTTATGACAATTGGAAAAAATTCTAGACACAATGGTAAAAAAAATTATCACGTTTATTGACAATTTCCATTCAAAACAAAGTCAAATGAATGGTATTTGGTATGCTAATTTTTTTTTTTTTTTGCAATTGGAACAAATTATAAACTCAATGGTAAAAAAAATAATTATCACTTTAATGGACAATTTCCATGAAAAATAAAGCCAAACGGACACCAGACTTTCAACATTTTTCAAGTGAAAAATTATATCAATCAAACACAATTAATTACAATTCACAGTAAAATAAACTCTAAGCAATTCAATTCCCTGTAATTCTTTCTCTCCACCCAAATTCCACATTTACAATCAAACGAACCCTTAGGGAGGAGATTCGATTCTTCGGTTCATAGTCTTGAACAGAAAATCGAACCAAATCCATTAGTTCTCGATTTAGATACTTGTTCGGATATTTAACTTAAAAAGAACCGCTCGATTCGATTTTACTCAATTCGATACATAAACCCAAACATTGGGTTCCCCGAAATTCACAAATAATTAGAAATTACCAAATAGTGTTAAAGCACACCCCGTAGCAGAAAAATCTTCCAATACTTTCATAGAAGGCCCCTAGCTAGTCTCAAAACATTCAAAAAACGCTAAAAGCATGTGCAACTGAATCAGCATCCACGTACTGAATCCATCCCTAGCAATTGAATACGATGGAACCACAGGTAATGGTGGCAAAGCGGAATTACTCGTATCATCCAAACTCAATCGATTTGTATTCTTCAATATGGACCATGCACCAAATCTCAAAAGTACAGTACCAAATTGAATCTCTACCATGATACTAAATCTGTGTTGACTTTTCATCACAAATTCTGCCTGACTTTACAAGATGTATAACTGGGACATTTTTCGTCCCTCTAATACAACGCCAACACCCTTTAGAACTCTCGAGAATCCACCTCCTCCAGAGAATATGTACCATTTGAATCAGGAGTACTAAATGAAATGAGATTCTTCTTCAAGTCTGTTATACATCGAACATGATCAAGTATTCTATATGTTCCATCTACCAACTTCAATCCGACTCTACCAATACCATATACCCAACAAGTTTCATCATTAACCGTAACAACGATATCTTGCGTCACCATTTTATATGTTTCAAACAAATTCCTATTGGGACGCATATAGAACACACAAGTTGTATCCAAAATTCACTCCTCGTTATGTTTAGATTCCACATCAGAAATCGTTAAAACATTTCCATCACTCAAATTGTTCTCGGGTATGTTGGTCTCGTCTAAAATACTTGATTGCTTCCCATGATTTACAATTGAACTACTTTTGTTTTGCAATTTGTCGTAATCCCTCTTAATGTGTTCTTTCTTCTTGCAATAACAACAAACTCGATTACTGAAATTTGACATCAAGTTACCTCTTCTTCGATCACCGTGAATAATAAGTCTTCTCCATCTCTGACCACAGATCTAACAAGATGTTTTATCTTCTTTTTCAACTACACATGCTCTATCAATCTATTATTTCAAAATACATTCTTTCAAAATAATGTGGCTTAAACGCATTATGACAACTCAAAAGCATTTTAAAGTTTAGTGCGTGAAGTGTAACGGAATATAAATTTAGCAAATAAAGCGTGAAGAATGTATAAGTTCATTGACTAATGAAACACGGTGAGTCATTCATGATGTGCAACGTGTTAAAATTAGTGAACACTCAAAATTTCTTTAAAGTTTATTAAGCAAGGCCTTGTTTGACACTCATTCTCATTTTTTCTCTTTATTCATTTCAACTACACATCCTTCAAATAAAATAATATAAACACAAATTTAAAATATTTTATTAGTTTTCAACTACAAATTTTTCATCAATCACTGTCCAGAATACATTTTGTTGCCAAAATGGGTACCAAACACAAGCTAAAACTCGAATATTTTTGTAACGTTCGGTACTTGAGGGGGTTGTTTGTAATTTACTCTGCCATTCGCCGTTCGGAGCCTCGGAGGGTAGTAGTAGTTTTTTTGTAGTATTAAGTATTTTGCCGCCACCTCTTTGCAGAAATTGAAGAAGGAAAGATGTTGGAAGTGAAGAGCTTAAAGAAGACAGCGGTTCCTAAATCCCTCTTCGACCATCCATCTCCTGCCAATCTCAAGTCCACTCGTCTTGCCCTCCATGTCACTCTCTTTTACTTTGTTGAAAATTGAAATTTAACAGACATCCCTCCGCATTATATATGTATATTTGGCGTGTATATACTTAATTTTAAAGGTTTTTGTGGGGTTTCTATTGTTTGCAGGTTGATGGAGATGATTCTTCTTGCTGGGTTTACATTGCTTCTGGTTCCCGCATTTACAAACTCCTGGTATGTATCGAAACTAACATAGAGATGTGAATATTGGGTCGGTTACTTACAGTTGGGAAGTGAGAATTGAAAACAGTAGGAATGGAAGCACAGAGTTCACGATTCAGGATTTTTACATTTCAATGGGTTCTTTGGTAGAATTAGGAATGAGTGCCAATGGAAGTGATTTCTTGATTTTCATTGTAAAAAAGATGATTTCAGAGGGCTATTTGATAGTGCAAAATGTAAAATTAGACACTGACCACAAATTAACAGGAGGTAAAGGGAAAAATGTTCAATTAGTTTTCCAAAATGGTTCTGAATAATGCAATTGAGGCGGTTCTCTTGTTACATTTCCCTTCTTTTTGTGCTAATGGTGTGGTAACTTATCATTTTTGACTAGAAATGAGATCATAATTGGGATATAATTGACATATGGATGGGGTTTATTGTGGTTCAGTAGAATACTATCGTTTAATCTTTTTTTATTTGGTAGATTTCGATGGAAGATTCTTTGGTTTGTCGAGGAAAAGAGAGTCTCCTAATCCCTGAACAAACTCAGGTACACACGTTGCAGACTTCATTGAAAATCACAGGTAGAACTTAGAAAATGTAACTTTTCATTCAACTCACCAGTAAAGTGTAAATGAAGGTTCTGGACTCAGCATTGGTGAAACGCTGCCCTCATCGATCCGAAATTCAGAGTATAGTGCTCGTTGAAAGTGAAAGTGAGGATCTATTTATTACATGAACTATCGAAACATTTTTCTGAGCACTTACTTTATCAAGTTACTTTACGAGCATAATTAGGGGTTTCATTTTTTTCTGATTGTAGGTATTACCCAGAAAAATAAATTGGGAATGGATGTTAACATTTTTAGTATTTAACTTGAAATAGTCTTAATATTTATAGTAAGATTTATCATATAGCATTTTAAGTTGAAGATTACCATTGAAGACAGAGAGAAATATTTGCAATCGATTTTATCTTAATATTTATGGAAATATTTGTTACCTCACTTTTTCCAATTGAGCATTACAATTAAGTGAGAGAGAGAGAGAGAGAGACTACTGTCTTTGGATATTAGAGAACAATTGATGCATAAGTATGTGTGCCTACACAGTGTACCCCAGCCACACACTAAGGACAGAATAATTAGTAATTTTCTATGTTTTGCAGTTTTATGTTTGTAGGATATAATTCCTTAACGTTAGTTCCACTTCTGCAGGCTTGGGTCGCTCGATATTGGGAAGCGTGGACTCTTATGGCCATCTTATTGTTTCTCAATTGGATTCTAGTGGCGCAGGTACTTGTTCACTAATTCCTTGTAATGGTTTTAGTTCGTTATTTTTATTTCTTTTTGCTGTTTGCTTCCTTGTTCAATTATGCTTGTGCAATATAATTCAACTTCTGGACATCAGTCTTCTGCCATGAACATGTACACAGATGTGGAGTTGTTAATAATTCATGCTTTGATTACATAGCCATTTGCCTGACTTTCTTCTCCTCTTTGCTTGTTTCGGATTTTTCCCATTTATATGCTCATGAAATGTACTTTGCTGTCTTCAAAACTAGCCGTGTAATACCCTCAACCATTCACGTATAAAGCTAAGAACAATTGTTGTGTGTTGCAATCTTACCAGTTACCAGTTATGTGATGCTTAATTTAACTAGTCATAAATGCATCAGCATGAAGTCATCTGAGGAAGCATTGCTCATGCACAGTTTATATTAGGGCATAATTGGTACGGGCTTTTACTACTGGGCTAAATATTTTTCACCCCCTGGTTCCAGATGTTGATGGGCTTAGTTTTTCGGTGTCTCCTCGAGATTATGGTGTTGGAGAAGGCAGTTGGACGGGACTTTGTTTTAATCCAAACCGATGGTTCATGGTATTTAACTGCCTATCTTGGACCTATGTTCAATTGTAGTGTACTTGAAATCGTTTGCCTTCAAATCTTGCTCATATTTTCCTGCTCCATTTGAAAATTTGTGTGTATATTTGTACTTGCTCGTATATATTCTTGTTAACATCTATGTTTACTTTATCCTTGCCTTTTTGCCTATTTTTAAATAATTCTGTTTGGATATTTAGTTGCACCACTTATGAATGGTTGAAACGTTTGTAGATGCTTTGGATATGAGAATTAGAAGTGAAAGATGAGATGGAAGAGCAATTTGATATTATGTTAATATAATGTCAAATTGATCAAAATGAAGCTACTCAGTACTTCAAACGTATTGTATCTAGAAAAGTATGCTGAGATAGGAAGTCTGCATGCTTGATTTCACCGTATTCCCAGACTTGATTGAGCTTAGTCAGACTGCTGCTTACTAAATTTGTTGTATGCTTTTACCAAATATTGCTAATCTAATCAAACATTCCTGTAAAACCCAATTTTTCTGCCATATCTTCATTCTCTGCGCCTTAAACACACACATCACAACTTTATTAGCAGTTTACAACTATATTGTTAACATTGACTGCATACCATTTCTTTCTCAGATAGAAGAATATAATGTGCCTCTAACAATAGTTAGCATTTCAAGACATCTGTTCCTCTTTAGTGCTCGTTCTGAAAAAATCTCATTTTTTTTTTCATGGATTTTCTTGTTCCTATAGAGTATTTAAAGACAAATAGCAGTGAAGATGCTCCAAACTTTTATTTGGTTTGCTATTTAATATCTTCAAGGATTACTCGCCTCTTCATCATAGCATTTTTAGTTGAAGTATTGATTTTCAATGCAGATGAAAACCAGAAACTTAACTTGCTATCTTGTCATTTGGGATTCTTATTGTCCATACTAATTTTTCAGGGACAATGATTTTTGTTCTCTGTATGAAGTGACTCTTAGTCGAAAGTAGTCCACTCCGCTGACTAGATATTTTTACTTCAGGCAGCTGTGGCTCGCAGCTTCTGTAAAAGTATTGATGTTTACGACCAAGATATTCATCTCCAAACTTTACGTTCGTGAGTACTTCATTAACTTCTATATGCTTAGCCTATTTTATTTTGGTAACTCTACTCCTGCCATCTCTTTCTTCTGAATTTCCAGTTATGTTGCTTAAAATGTATTGACACTTTGTAAACAAATAGTGATAAAAACCTAATACGAAAGTCCACAGGTATCCTTATTCTACTGCATAAAAATGTTTTTCGTGCAGTAGGTTTAACTTGGCTGTTTAGAATGGCCATTGTAAATTCAAATGGACATTTTCCAAAAAACTGAAAGTGAGAAAAAATACTTGATTTTGATGTACTTTCATTTACCCCACCAGCATCGTTTAAATAGGTCTAATACTGCTATGTTGCAGTTATTTTTAGTGCATAAGATGAATCTTTGAATATTTTATTTTTCTTGCTGATATAAAATTATCAACTGGCAAGTGAAATCACGATGGTAGACAATCTACTTCTGATTTTTGATTTTATCATTATTTTTCTTACTGAGAGTACCTAATTCCTTGTAGGCAAACTGTCATGGAAGTTTTTTCCTGTCATTTGTTTTTGGCAAATTTCTTGGTGGGCCTATGAATATTATCCCATTTTCGATCATTCAAATTTTGTTGGCAATGTTATGGGAAGTGGGGGTTGTTTGAGCTGTTGCAATAGCGAAACTCCATGGAACAAATTATTTATATTTCCTAAAGGGATATTAACACTGTCAAACTACCTGACAAATTGACTCTGTCTTCGATTTATCTCATTATTTGCATCAAGCTGGAATGCGAGATAAAAGACAAAATGTTATTATAGATTTTCATATTTTTTATAATGTAGATGTTAGTCTTAAAGTATAATATTCCTACATTTGCATATTTTTTGCTAAGAAGTTGCCAAAAAACTTATTCGATATTCTAATGTGTAAATTTATTTCCAAATTTTTATATAAGATGATATAACCTTTTGCTGATAAGGTTGCTATATGTTGCAGATTGTGGTATCCAACTTCGCTGAATTTTATGCAGAATATCAGTGGAAGTGACAGTTCTCTATTAGCCGTCACAGAAGGTTCCCAGGTGTTTGTCGTAAAATCTTTTGCATGTTTGATTAATTTGTGCAATAATTATTAATGAAGTCATTTATTATCTATGCCAACAGTTAAGTATATGGGACTTGCGAATGAAAGAAAATGGTGGCTGTGTGCATAGGATATGTGGAGCTGTTGGGGATATTTTATATGCAGTCTGTAATTCTTCATGTGGTAATATTGCAGCTGCTGGAGCTGATCGCACTGTGACTGTTTATGATCCTCGCAGGTCTTTTGGTTTTCAAGGCATTAATAATTGTTCTATCATTTCTATGTCGTGATGCTATCTTTTTTCACCACATCATCATGCTGGGTTGAAGATGTCGTTTTACACGCACATCTGGTATTTTCCTCCTGTCTTACAGAGTAATAAGTCATTTTCCTGAATCTAGCTTTTGGTATATATATGGGAACAGAGGGGAAACTGGGAGAAAGGGCAGGAAACAAAAGTGTATACTCACTTTTTCAAAATTATGATGCGTATTTCTTAGTCGTCTGCCAACATATTCCCACCGTTTTCTGGGGCAAGTTTTTTTCCTGGAAGTTAGACCTCTTAAAACTCCATACATGCATGCAAGTGTGGGTGTGATTCCTTTATCTATCGAACACTCAAATGCTCGAGTCGTGGCAATGGAAATTTCTTCCCAACTTCTCCGATTGCTATATTCTGTCTGAGCTCATAGAGATTCTTAGGGATGTCTGTGGGCTCAGGGACCAAACCCTCTTATCTTCACACAAAAAATTATGGTATCCCCTAGTTTTTAAGCCTTTAGACAGAAGTTTGATGAACATTTAGCCTAGCAAAATATAGTCAGGGCTTGGGCTATGGATTTAGCCATGGTATGAAATAGCCTGGCCAAAGCACATTAAATAATCTTTAAGTTATTATTAGATAGAAGCTTATTTCTTAAGAATATATTTATGCAAGTCATTTTGATTAAGAATTTCTTATTTCTGTTATCCTAAAACCCTCTAAATACTAAAATTAATAAGACAAATCCCAAAAGCAAGCCCATACAAAGCTCAACACAGCCCTAGACCAACAAAGTCCATATGTTAAGTACTAGCCAGGCTGAGCTTCCTCTCACCCATTCGACTCCTTGGTGAATGGTGTCAGCTCAGCTGAAAGCCGCCTGGGCCTTGACATTCCTAGTGATTTTTATGGTTCTTGCTAATAACGGAAATATTATTAAGGAAAATAAATGGTACTGCTTCTTTAGTTTAATTTTATCAATAACTGACTCACAGACTGGTCTTCTTTCTAAATTTTGAGTGCAGATGGGCAGCATTATCTAGATGGCTGAACTGCTCAAAGTATGAGGTCGGTTGAAATCTTTAATGAGTTTCAGAACATGTGAATTTTGCCATCAATGGGATTTTAAATCTGTGTAAATTTTATGTCAGCAACCGCACCGTGCATAATGATTTTTTCGAGTGCCAGTTTGAAAGAATTGTTACCTTTTCTATTAGTTTTCTTTAGCATCCGTGTTTCATGACATTCCCTATTCTAAAGCTAATTATGTTGTATATACTGCCTGGATAATATTCCTCTTAAATTTTATTCACCGTTTTCAATTTTATACGGCAGATAACTGGACTTGCTTTTTCATCACTTGATCCTGACTACATTTATGTGCAAGGAGTAGATTATGAGGTAAATCCTTCAGGTCTTTTATTCACTTATCCGATGAACAATTTAATAAATATATATGTGATGCTTACCGTTTACCGTTTAATATAGTGAAATAATATACCTTTTCATCATTTTATATTTGCTTCATACGAAAAAAATGAAAGGTTTGTCTTCATATTTACAATCTTCAAACTTTTTAGTGATGCATTTATGTTGTGTATTATAATCATTCTTCTCTCGTTTGTTTTCTTCTCTAATATGTTTTTGGAGTTTAAACAACCATAGATAAGAACGTCTGGAATGATTTCTAGAAGATAACCATATGTCGATGTCCAATGCATGCTTGATGTTGGAAAAATGTTTATGATTTAGATTAGGAAAAAAAGGTTGTACCACTCCCTACAAAATCACTGTATATAAGATGCCCAATGCATATGCTTGATGTGCACATCTTGCAGGTTCTATGTGGACAATGGAAACAAAGCAAGAAGGCATTTTCATTTAGAGGAGATTCAAACTGGCTTGGATTTAGTAAGGTATCATATTTGTCACAATGAAACTCACGAGAGAATATATGCAAAAATTTTAAACGTACATACACACATATATGTTCATTGTAAATTTCAATGAAAGCCACGTTGAACTACTCTAACCATCTAATATGTTCGTACATTTTCAATATCTGCGAAAATGATTGTCAACATTTCATTATTTCCGAGAGGGGATTGGATTCAAGTGGGCAGTATCAAATTAGGAAAAATAGCTAAAACCTTGTCTATTGTACTCTTCTGTTTTGTCTAATATTGCATATCCTGTATAAGTTGCCAGAGAAACAGAAGTTGCTATATATACTAACATGGTCATTCTTGGTTTGTTCAGTTTTTCATAAGTTGAATGGGCCGATTGATATTAACTATGCAGTGTTTGCTAGTTTTTTTATGTGTTTATAAGCTGTTGGTCCTATGGAATGTGTTGATATGGTTGACCAGCTTAACATATAATTTAAGCTTTATCAAACATGCTCTAGTTAGAAATCAGGTTGCATAATATAATTTTTGAAACTATTTTTCCTCTCGAGGGCAGGAATTGTACTACTAACTCATTTCCAATGTTCCTTGCAGTGCTCCAATAGAGATGTTGTGGGGGGATGGTGTGATTCAGGTAGCATATTTATTGCTGATGTGTCACGAGGTAATGGAATTGGCTCGTAGAAAGTCATCTCTAGAGAAATACCATGTTAAATGTTTCACCCAGATGCTTTCCCCTACTTTAATTTCTGAGACTGCACTATTTTCATGAATGGGTGATGACGGGATTACATGTCGTGTTCAGGATTTCTCCTGATGTTTGTAAATCTGTGAGCTACCAAAACTTTGCTTTTCCCCTCAAATGTTGAACACTATTTTCAAGATTTTGCTTAAAAGAAGATCTTTTTGCTTCTAATGTTCATACTGTTTTTGATTAGTGTTACACTCTTGTGGTGTTTGGTTATAGAACATTTCCTTCTATCTGCATAAATCTATTGCTTTAGCGAGTAATTTTTGGCTTTTATGGTGTGAACACCCCTGGTTCTTTTTACCCTTCACGCTTTAACAAAAAAATACCAGATTTGACATTTAGATCCACCATTATCTGTACATAACTCTCAATGGAAGCCCACCAAAAAAATTAAATGCAAGAGGGATTAAGGATGGTAATGGAACGGGACACGACTCGGGCAGCCATCTCTATCCTGACCGTCTTGTTCGGGATTTTCGGGAGGTGAGACAAGGATTGAAATATTCTCTTGTTTAACTATTTATTCACTTTTAGTACTTGTTTGAGCCCATTTTTATTCTAAGAATGCATTTTGAAATAATAAATTGATTGAGAATGTATAGTTAAAAAATAAGGAGAAATTTTGAGTTTGTGTATAATATTATTTTATTGAAAAATGTTTGGTTGAAAAAAAGAGAAAAATATATGTTGAAAATAATAGGCATCAAAAAAGGGTTTAATATTATATATTTATTTTCTTAAATACAATTTAAAACATAAAAACATAAAAAAATAAAATGTCTACTCTCCTTGTTATAGATCCTAAGAAGTCATTAGTTACTTTGGCAGATAGGTCCATCTATTTATACCCTGTTCGTAAACGGTAAAATCATTTTTCATCTATTGATTCATAACTACTATTCATTTATCGACTTCTCATTTCTATCTACTTATAAGTTAAATTGTTTATAAATAAATTACAGAAAAAGTTTACAATAGTTTCACTCTTAGTTGCCCTTGTTTGTCTTTCATTTTTTTTCAACTCGTTTTTGTACTTTTTAAACATACATTTTTCAAATACTCACTATTCAAAACATTGTGTTTTCAAAACAAAAAAAAAAAAAAAAAAAAAAGAGGCTACCAAAGAGGAGCTTATTCTCATAATAATTAATATAGCTCTTATTTGATTTTGATTTTCTAAGTCGTTTATTTTCTACTCTTATTTTTATTCACGCGTTCTTTGAGAGAGAATTATTCTTCATATTGTTCCGTAAACGTCTTTTCTATTGTTGGACCTTATATTCACCAAAAAAAAAAAAAAAAAAAAAATACAATTTTAAAGAATCATTTTTCAAAAAAAAAAAACAAAAATTATCAAATAATCGTCGACTTTTTTTATGGATTTTTTTTTTTCGCGAACTGGAGGATTTCTATTTCATTAATTATGTATTTGTCCAAATTCGAGATTTCTAGAAAGAGTCAAACTAGCACATCTTCCTTTTCAAATTTGGCCTTTAAATAGTAAGTCAATGGCTATGGTTATTAATATTGATTTTAGGTTTTGTCATAGTCGTGACATTCCACCTTCTACTGGTGATGTTGAGATATATATATATATATATTTTTTCCCCTTCCTTTCTTATGTGCTGTTTATTGACATTTGACTACCATCTATTTTGTCAATTTTGAAAAATGGTTGTAATTTAATCAATTCTGATCAAATATAATTTTTATTCAAATATTCTGTAAGACCTACACCTTAATCACTTCCCAAAGATATGCTTCAAATCAAGTTAACCTTTATTTGATTCAATTCAAACTTTAAATGGGTCGTGCTATGAATCGACATATTTATAGAGACAAGTCATTTTTAGAAGCCTTTTAGGGTCTTCCCAAATAGAGATTTTTTTTTCTCTCATTAGGCACATGTTAAGATCAAAACAAAGACATCTCGAGATTCACTCATTTACATAGTATATGATTTTTACTTGTCTATGATATTATGCAGATAATAAATGTCTTCTTCTTGATTTATAATACTTTTTTCTCTCTCTTTGTTTGGAGATAAAAAGTATAATTATGATGTTTGATAAAGATGGCCCAAGAAAATCAACATTATATGCAGTGAAATTCAAAACAAGATCTTCAAACTTTGAATTTCTAAAAAAAATATTATACCAAAAAGAAAGCTATTGGTGTAATAATGGGGGTGTTTGATAGAGATTAAAATTAGATTAAAATTGAAAATATAGTCGTTATTGTTGACTTTTATTAGACGAGTGGAATCTAATAACGACCATATTTTCAATTTTAATTGAATTTTAAGCCGTACTAAACAGGCTAAATATATAGCAAATTAGCAATGTTGTCTTAATCATGAAAAATAAAAATAAATAGGCCTTGAGTAAAATTGAATTTTTGAAAAGTAATTTTGTGAAAAATATGAAAAATGTGTGATTAAAAAATAAATAAAATTTTATAAAAAATGTGAAATATATATATATATATATATATAAAAAAAGTGAAATTCACAAAATTCCAGGCACCATTTGGCAGCGCAACTAAGCCGTGTCCACTGCGTGTTCCAAAAGCCCCCTCAGAGTGGTCACTTTTGGCCTTTTCAATTTCACTATTTCACTGCCCAAGATTACTTTAATCAAATTAGTTACAATTACTAATTATAGTACTAATTTTTCGAATCTCTTGACCGAAAAGCTGTTATTATGTGATCGATTTCTATGAATATTCTCTCCTTTTCCATGTAATCCGCGGTACAAATTACTCCCACATATAAGACCTCCCCATTGCAATAGGGTTTCAAATAGTCCCCTATCATTGCTCTTTCCTTCTGAAAATATCAACCCATTTGGCTTATGTAGCTTCTCGAATCCTTCTATCCGTGTTTTGAATCTTGCTTTTTGTGGGTTCGGTTTACAATTTTGTTTTCTTGAGAGAATTGCAAGAAGTTAAAAGATTCTTCAGATATCTACATTCTCTGCCGGGGCGATCTGGAGTCTGGTTGGAATTTTTTAAACTATGGGTCTTTAAGAATTTGATATTTCGTAGTTATCAAGTGTAATCCGAAGGCTATTATTTTATTTATATATTTTTGTACCTAGGGTTGTTGGTTTGGCAAGAAAAAAATCTGAGTTTTTGCCCTTTTCTGTTTCCTTTTGAGATTGAATTTTGGAGAATTTCTTGCAGATTTTATCTTTTTTCATGTAAACTAGGAAATGCCAGGTACAGATTATCAAGAAACATCATCACCTTCGTCTTTTCCAAGCTTAGGATTTTCCATTTTGAGCAGACATCGGAATCAGGTCCACTCTATGGACTCTACTCATGAGGCCAGTGGCCATGAAAATGAATTGGAAGCCTTCCAAAAACATGTGGCCGACAGGTTTCATGAATTGGTAGCGGCAGACTCTAATGAGTTGCTGTCAATTCCGTGGATTCGCAAGCTTTTAGATGCATTCCTCTCTTGCCAAGAGGAATTTGGTCTTATAGTTTTCAAGAATCGAGGTTTCTTCAATCGAGCCCCCATGGATCGATACATTTCGGAATACTTTGAGAGAAATGTTAAGGCTTTAGATGTTTGCAATGCGATTCGCGATGGCATTGAGCTTATCAGGCAATGGCAGAAGCAGTTGGAGATTGTTTTATGTGCATTAGACAATCAATGTAGCATTGGGGAAGGCCAGTTTCGTCGTGCTAAAAAGGCCTTGATTGATTTGGATATTGCAATGGTGGATGAAAAGGAGTCAAAATCGACTCTTGCACATAGAAATCGGTCTTTTGGACGAAACAATGTCCAGAGGGAGCATAAGTCTTTTGGCCAATTCCGATCCCTGTCATGGAGCGTTTCCTGGTCTTGGTCTGCTGCTAGGCAGTTGCAAGCAATTGGCAATAACTTGGCTGCCCCACGAACTCACGAGATTTCATCCACTCATGGACTAAATGTGACCGTTTTCACCATGAATTACGTGCTTCTTTTTGTGATGTGGGCACTTGTGGCTGCAATCCCTTGTCAAGACCGTGGCCTTCAGACACACTTTTTAGTAACTAGGCAGTTTGTTTGGGCCATTCCGATTCTCTCACTCCATGAGAAGATTCTGGATGAGTCGAAGAAACGGGACAGGAGAAATGTTAGTGGGTTGTTGAAGGAGATTCACGAGATTCAAAAATGCGCTAGACAAATGAATGAATTAGCTGATTCTGCTCAGTTCCCCTTGACTGAGGAAAAGGAAGAGGAAGTGAGGCACAGAGTTCAGGAGTTTGGACTAGTGTTTAAAGCAGTAAAAGATGGTTTGGATCCGTTAGAGCATCGTGTTAGAGAAGTGTTTCATAGGATTGTGCACAACAGGACTGAGTGTCTTGATTCTATTGGACGAGCAAATAGTAACAATTGATACAATTTGAGATAACAAGTCGTCCCTGTGGGCTACTCAAGAAAAGGTTGAAGAGGAAAAGTCTTGTATTAATCACAACTTGTTTAAAGAAATCAGGAAAATGATTGTACTTTATGCTGTCCATGTTATTGTATCTTTTGCTTTGAGATATAATCTACATTTCAACTAAATTTGATGCTGCTAGATGATAAACAATATTAGTCGAAACTGAAGAACACTCCATTTGAGGCATATTTCACACCTAAGTTAGGCAATAAACACGATGAAATGAGACAGGTTGCTCTGCTGTCATACGCTCTTGAACTGTTTGAATGCTCATCAGCAGCAAGGTAGCTAAATGGCTTCATTTTCACATCAAATTTGTTCTGTGTCTTCTTAAGGGTGCATTTTCATACGTATGGTTTGTTATGGAGGAGGGCTGTGGTAGATTGATAGCCGGTGAAAAACTTTGTCAAATCTCATGACATGAACGCTGGTGCACCTCATTGAGGCATAACTGAGTACCAATGCCTTGCATCAGATTCTGCGTATGATCTGTTGTACGTGGCTCTAAATTTATTGAAAACAAGGCTCTGTTGTTGTTATTTGTTTCGCTAAATAATATTGCAAGTTAGGCCTATTTGCATACCTTTAGGCAATAAATATAATGAAATGGTATAAGATTGCGCTGCTGTTGTATATTCTTGATCTGTTTGAATGGCGATCAACTGTAAAATGGTTAATTAATAGCTTCAAAGAGTTTATTCTGTCTTGTTTAGGCTTGCAATTTTCACAAGTTTATTGAAATTGAAGATAAGATCAGGTGTCTCTAAGAAGAAGCCTTTGTACTCTGGGTCTAACATCGAACATGTTTAGTTTCAATAAATTGAAGATAATTTTCACAAGTTTTATTGAAATGTTTCTACACATATTTATCTGAATAACAAGAATTTTATACATTTTTATTTAGAAACATTGAACATGTTTAATTTCATGTCAACCTTGTAGATAGAATAATGTTACAAGACCAGTTCAATTATGTTGACTGTTCCAGATTAATATTTTCTTGAAAGATGATATGTTTACGTTTTGTTTCTAATTATAAAGCATTAGATGTCCAGAATTTGGCACCTACAATCTGCATAGAAAGTACCTTCGTTCTCGGTATATTTTTTCTTTTCATGTCTTTAAACTTCCACTTTGTTACATTTGAGTCTTCAATGTGCATTATTAGTGGTCCCCAATGTTAGTCATACGAGAGAACTCTCTGTATGAACTCAACCATCATGATCTCGTTCTTTCATAGGTTCAAGATTCAACACATTTTTCATAATAGTCGAAAACTCATTGCTTCTGGTAAATTTTTACACAAAATCTCCATTCCAATTTAACAGTGGATATTAATTTGACTTATTTCTGACCCTATTTTTATCTTGGTTTACGACAGAAGTCTGTCTTGTCTTCTTTTACATAACTAAATTCATTAAAATCGGCCAGTAGATATACTTCTATAAACTGCTTATACGATATATTTTTTTAACCTGGTTTGTCACATTTGTATGCTTGGTCAACTCAATCTGACTTCATACCAGCAGAAAAATTCAAATAATGCTTCAAGGTGTGATTACATTGAAGATGATTGAATTTTATTTTATAGTTGGGTTGACTAGATCTTTGTTTTTTTTGGTAAGCATGTCCTTAATTTGTAATGAAAGTAAGGATAAGACCAGCTGTCTTTGCCACACAAGAAGATTATTCTACATTTTTCTTTAGAAACATTGAACATGTATAGTTTTTTGTGAAGCTTCTTATATTTTTACAAGATCACAGATGACAGATCAATTAAGTTGACACTCTAGAATCACGTTGTTTTCTTCAACAAGAAGCTATTAAAAAATTATTCAATGAATATCGTGAGGCCAAGCCTCAAGTGGCGACAGAGAAACTTAGTTACTGTTTGACGATCATTATTTAATTTTTTTTTTCTATATACTCATTTTTAATCATACATTCACACAATAAAATATTTTGCAATAAACCCAAAAATTTTCTCTACTTTTTAATTATACATTCTTATAAAAATCACTATTTAAAACATTATTATTTAAGAATAATGGCTATCAAACTGGGGCTTAAAAAGGTACTGAATATCGTGAACTTAGCATTATTGTTATTTAGCCCCTTTTTTATGTCAATTAAAAAGAGTTTTTGAGAAAAATGAGTTTTGGAATAGTGATTTTTGGATAATGTGTAGTTAAAAAGTAAGAAACAGTTTAGATTTACATGTAAAATATTTTATTGTGAGAACGTTGTTGAAAATGAGTTTTAGAAAAAATGATAGACAAACAGGGATTTAGTTTTGAAAGTTTAAATTATGATTTACCAGATGTATTAATTAATAATTCTCGTCTGATGGTTCATTGGAATTGTTCTAACCATTTGACAAATTAACAGGTATTAACTAAAAACAAATATAAAAATATTGCTAAATGACTATAAAACAATTGTTCTAACCATAAGGTTTCATGGTTTCGGATTTTGCACTCTATAAAATGCTACACAAACCGACATCTCAGTAAATACCAACACTTAAAATGAAAAAAATAACAATTTTAAACACGACAAATTGCACCAAAGTTTAGACATGTCAGTAGGGAAGAAAACTGGACTTGTATTATGAAAAGAAGGAAGCCAACATTCGATTTATTAGACTGCCAAAGCTTATCCTGTATAACAAACATGCACTTTGAGGATGCTATTTATATTCATGAATAACAAAATTTGAAACATAAAATGTGTTTGAAAAAGGAAACACTGGGCATTATCAAAATGATACAAAATACATAAAATCTAGGATCCTGATTCCATTTACATTAACATATCCAAGGTACTAAATACTTCTGTCTCCTCTTGAGGGAGTTCACCAGTCTTCACTCAATAACATTTACACGAACTAAGCTCTTAAAGAGTGACGATACGCTGAGATATATGATTCAATTGAAGAAAGCTTCTTTCTATAAACGATGCTTGCTTTTTTTAATATCGTTCAATGACACAAAGCAAGCATTTGAATCTCATCTCAGACATTGAGCATGAAAATGATTACCATTCCATGGAATGAACTCTACGCAGGACGCGTGGGGACCTTCGCTTTTCCACAACTGGTATAACTTTCTCCATTAGCTGCAGGAGAAATCAACTAGAATATCAGTAATGCAGTTGTTTCCACATAACAATCCTCACCAAAACTTTCTACTTTCTCATCTTTATTTTTAATTATTCGCTTTGTTTTCTAACTAGCACGTAAGAGAGCCTTTGCTGAGGAATCTTTTTACACCTCTTAACTGTGAATTTCTAAATTTGTCGTTTTTTCTGTTTTTGTCACTCCATTACTTTGTGACAAGTAATTAAAAGCAGCCCAGCAAGATAATTATTACGTTTAATGGATTCCACCTTCAATTTATGTCAAATTTTGAGGGAGGATTCATATTAAAATCATGCAGTCTCTTGATAATACGGTAAACGAAAATTCTGAGGATAAAGTGCCCAGCAGTATTTTTTTTCAAATTCACAACTAAAATGGACGCCCGGACACAATATTAGGCTTTTAAACAATCTTTCACAATATCAGGGATTATATAGGATAGCAGGAAGTTTGATACCTGCTTAAGCCTCTCCTTTTCATACTGTTCCTGGAATTAGAAAATTCATTGAAAAAATACATTTGTAAGTTCAAAGAATTGATCAACAAGAACACATACATATGCACATCGACAATCTAGACATACATGGAATATTTTTACAAAAATAAAAATTTAAAACCAAAATGCAACCAAAACATGGCATGATGTTGCGTGCAGGACAAGAATATACCAAAGAAGGATAAAATTGAAAAAAATTAAGAGCCATTAAAACATATAATCCTCCTTTACTTATTATCACCCCAGTGTAGAAAACCTTACATTTTAATCTAGAAGTCTTAACCATGATTGAGCAGGGAAACGTTGAAAATGTTCAGATCTGTGCCAAAAACAGATTTACTACTTCTAATTTTTGAAAATTTGTTGAAGGCATAGAAATGATTTAATAACATAAATATAAAAAATGGAACTTTATACATCAAAAGGCCAGCCAGCGTATAAAGTCTTCCTAACAGCATCATATTTGAAATTAAGTTTACTAAAACAGCCCCAGTGAATTCGGGGTCCGAGACATAATCCTTATTCGCCCCTCCATGTAGTCCATCAATATATCTAACTGAAAATCCATTGCACTTGGATACTTTGCAACCACAACAAACCATGCTATTTATGATCTACATTTCCCTCGTCTAATCTATTGTACTAGGAAAGCATCACAACTAAGAAAGCCGAAAAGTGGCTCAAAAGTGCATAAAATAAATTTTCATAAAATCTTTGACTATTCATAACCACGAAGCAACCAGAGGAAGCCGTTCAATCTAGATGGTTCATAATTGAATGTAGAGTTGAAAATTTTATCTGTTTCTCCATGAAAGATAACAGTAAATCCGGACTAAATGTATCTATGATTCATCTCACTAATTACTTTAGATTGCATTGTCGCCACTGATATAGGATATCAACAACATAACCAGCATCAGCAATATCATAAAAGCACCTAGTTTCATTAGTCAAACATTACATCATGCGCACCGCCCAGCATTGCCACCAAGCTAAAAATCGAAAGTAGACTAGTAATTGCATCACAGTGCCACTATATCACAAGTGATGACTGTGTATGGTCCACATTATATCGACGAGCACATAAAAAAGAAACATGCATTGTTGGTTCAGGAGACGTGTGAATACAAGTCATTTCTTTTAAAGCAATACAAAAAGAGTAATGTTATAAATGCTAACTTCTAATTATAGGTAATCTATAAATGTCATGATTCTAAATGTGGCAGTTGAAGACCCACCAAGCCTATAAGAACATGAACCCCACTTGGAGTATAGTTACAGGTGTTGTACAGAGAACACAAATTGTGGGGTTCACGCATTTTTTTTTTAATACACGTGGGGATTTATTCATAAGAACATAGAGACAAAAATGCAGTATCACCATCTTTTTTCATTTCCAATACCTTTTGATGCGGAAGCGTATGCAATTCTTGTAAAAAGAATTATATTGGAATAATCTTGCTTTGTATTGATATATGATTGATTGTCTTGAAAAGTATACAATACTCCTATATTTATGGGCAAAATTATTCCTTAATCCTATTAATATAATGAACCAAAATAAGGAAACTAAATTCTAAAAGGAAATAAATTAATCATAATTTGAACAAGATTTAAGAATAAAACTATTTCAACTAGAAAAGGAAATTAGAAAAGATAATTTTAAAAAGGCAAACTCTTAGATAAAGTGAAGCTATTAATTGTAGTTGTGATATATTACATCAATCCCATCCACTTGAATAAAATTTGTCCTCGAGTTTTCTGAAAGAAAAAATCAATCAATCGGGGGAAAATACTAATTTTTTTTTTTGCAAATATCGATATTGAAAAAATGACAATTTCTTGATGTGCTCGATAAACGCCATTATATTCTTCAGTCACATTATTCAAAGTCAACTTTGTTCCTATCATGCTCGTTATATTTTCTTCACGGATAATTTGCAGATGACCTTCCTTCATAAACGAAGCATGATTTCCTATCATGCTCGTTATATTTTCTTCACGGATAATTTGCAGATGACCTTCTTTCATAAACGAAGCATGATTTGATTTCTCATCATTGAGTTTGCTCTCGATAGAGGCCATTTGTGCTATTTTCAATTCTTCATACTTTTCTCTTTTTGCCGCAATGTTTAGTGATACTTTCTTCAACACAAAAGAATTGGTACGCGGACTCAAATCCTCATCGTCCATGTTTTCCTTAAGTATGCAACTCTTTGACACTAAAGCTGTAGTAAAGGTCAACAAAATTTTTATTCTCAATTTGACAATATTCACCTTTGACTCCTTCGTGATTGCAAAATTTAATTTCTTCCACTCCTGTTGGACACTTCTGATCTTCAATTTGTTCATCCTTGGAGCGCGGCTCGATCTTGAAGTTTTCAATTGTAGTTTCCATACACAAGGAATCAATAGGTCTCGGATTTTCAACTTACACATATTTTTTTTTTTTAGTATCATGGTTGGTAACATCTTGATTATCTTGAATTACTTCTTTTTTAGCATCATCATCTACCTTATAAGCAGTTTTCTCTTTGTCATTCATAAATTGCTCATCACATGTCACCAAGACAATATTTTTATCGTACTACCTAAACACATATCTATTATCTCGACCTATGTAAGTAGCATCTACATATAGTACTATGGTTGTCCCCAAAGTATATGACAATTGTACATCTCTACCACATTATATATAATCTCATCTTTGAAGTACTTTCTAAGAGAAAGTGAAATTTTACATACCTCCATATGTTGAGTTTCTTGCCCCTGTGAAGCTTGATAGCAAGATAAGTATTTTTCAGTTTTCAAATTTAAAGCTTTCACCAATACTTTGGACACCAAGTTCTGACTGCTCTTATGATTTATTATTACTTTGCATACTTTGTTGTTGATGGTGCATCGTGTTTTAAAAAATTTGTTGCGCTTTAAATTGGACTCTTTTATATTTTCTCGATAGACTTTCGTAGAATCCTTGATAACTTGTGTGTATTCAAATTTAGCTGGGACTTGAGGAAACTCTCTAGTCACTTGTTACCGTATTTTAATCTTGCTGAATCAATCAACATTCATAGCAGTTAAGGTTTGCAAATTCTTGACAGCTTGTTTCTCCATGGTCTAGCGATTCCTTTCAAAATCAACGTAGTTAGCATCTGCGTGATGTTGTGAAAGGTTTCATCAATCCCCTCGATTTGTTGTTCGAGTTTGTCGAGCCTCCATTCGTCGTCGGTAATTCGACTGCCACCAATACCTTCGTCGGCCATCGAATCAAGGCAATTTCCTTGCTCTGATATCAATTTTGGTGCGAAAGCGTTATACGATTCTTGTAATAAGAATTGAAAATAAGAATTATATTGGAATAATCTTGTTTTGTATTGATATATAATTGATTGTCTTGAAAAAGTGTACAATCCCCTATATTTATAGGCAAAATTATTCCATAATCCTATTAATAAAAGGAACCAAAATAAGGAAACTAAATTCTAAAAGGAAATAAACTAGTCATAATCTAAACAAGATTTAAGAATAAACCTATTAAAACTAGAAAAAGAAATTAGAAAAAATAAACTCCTAGATAAAGTGAAACTATTAATTGTAGTTGTGATATACTACATCACCTTTTAAATAGGAGTCCATTTTTTGTTAGCACAACATACATATACTGTTCAGGTCCGAGGGCTTTAAGCTAACAAAAACACATAACTATCCATATATTTCTCCATTTCCATTTTTGATAACACAAACTAACAGTGCAAATAACCCTTTCCAGGAAAGAGCATCCCATGTAATTCCTAAGATCTCCTTCTCAACTAGGCCATTCAAGGAGGGAACCGGAAACAAGAGAACTCTCCTATCCCCTTTTTCGCTCTTCATTAACTCACTCTGTCCATCTCCATCCTCGAGAATATCCACCACCTTCACCACCATTAGTTTCATCTCTCTCTCTCACCAGCCACCATTATCTCCATCGCATTTTCTGGTCATCGACCACCGTTTAACATCCTCTTCCACCATCTCTGGCAGCTTGGCACCATTATCTCCATCGCATTTTCTGGTCATCGACCACCATTTAACATCCTCTTCCACCATACTGGTAGCTTGGCCAAAACATTACCAGCGACTTTATTATCCAACCTAGAATTTGTTCTCGATAAAGGACAGTTTTTCTCTCTTTTTATTTCCTTTCATACTTATGTTTGATTGAGAAATTAAGATCAGATATATGTCATTTTCAGGGTCTCGCGGGACATTCATTGAATATTTCAGTTCAAACTGATGATTAACAGATAATTATAAGGGCGAGTTCACAATTGAAATTTATAGGATTTCAATTTTTGATAATTAATTCATATTTTGTTTGGATTTTTTCTTTTTGTAATGTGGCATTTACCCTAACCTGTCAAAACAACTTTTTCATTGGAGTTTATACTCGATATAAGTTCGGGCTGATAGATTTGTTGTGGTTTAATGGCAATGCAGAGATGCAGTGGTTCGAAGGTGGGGTTCTCTTTGGTTGGTAAAACCATTTCTACTTGCGGCTTTCCAAGTTTATGGCCAAACAATGAAACGTGAAAGACATTCCATCTTCAATCAATACAAATATATATTCTAGGTGGATTGGCCTTCAGATTCTAGAGTCTAGATAATGCCGTTTATTAAATGTAGCCTGCTTTATTAGCAGCACTACTCATTTTTAACACGTGTAAACTCCTTAAAATCTAAGTTGCATTTGCAGTGGAAACAAATCCAACCACAAAAACCACACAAGTTAAAGAAACTTAACGAGGGTTAGAAAAGGGAAAATCTAATGCAGTAGTAGGCACAAAAATTAGACTGCAAAATTATCATTGATTTCATATATATTCAAAAGCGTTGTAAACTATATGCTTCTCATGGAAGGGGGGAGAGGGTAAATAAACCTGCCATTGAGGCATTTGATGTATTCAATAGCTGTACACGTGTCTTGTGGATAAGGCACACCAACAGCATCTTGAGAACAAAATGAAAAGAAAGCATACATGACATCTCCACATTAAATAGCGCCGAATCCAACAAATACTATCCAAATTGACTGGAATATTCGGACAAAATGAACTTAATTTGCAATAGAAGAGTGACAGGTCGAACACCGTGAAACAGCCAATGGTAAGGAGATACCTTTTCCCATGCACCAATAACCTCAATCAACAAAGAGATATTGTGCAGGCATCTCATGCTATCACTGAGCCTGAGATCTAATCTTCTCCCACAGGATTTGAAAAAGTTGCAAGCAAGCTAGTTTGCGCATTTTGCAGAACTATAAGTTGAAACAATCACCGGAAGCAATATAATTAAAAGAAAGTAACATTTGCAAAACACCGATGAGGAGTAATTATACCCAGTTGAAGACAGAGGAACTCATTGTGAAATTCTTCTAACTGAAAAAGCAATTATTCATGACATACTAAGCCAGAATCTCAACTAATCACCTTCCTTTTCACTGTTTTTAACCCCAGTAATAAATATAGAACAATCGGATTCAGCAAATTGATCGCTGCCTCCAAAACTATCATCCTGGGTCTACAAAACAACAAATCAAAATCAATACAATGAATTCAATCGAAATTACCTTCTCTGTCATTAGCCGGTCATTCTCTTCCTCTAAACTCTTCATCCTCGACTCCAATCCCAATATTCTTGCCTAAATTCATCAAAAACCAAAAGCCAAATCAATGCAAAGTTAGAATGAAGTATAAAAATTCCACCAAACATAACAGCAACTAAAAAATTTAGGAAAATTCCACCTGCATTCGCGCCCTTGCCCTTGCTGCAACTTCCCTTTTCTTAATCACCCTCCGCTCTGTCCTATTCACCGGTTCCAACGAGCTCAGACCCTTCTTTTCTCTCCCTCTCCCATTACTAGATCCTCCGACATCCACCACTGGCAAAGGCAATCCCATTCCCATCACCGGCAAAGACCTTCCCGCATCCACCCCTACTGACACACCCCTTCCCACCAAATCCACCCCTACAGGCATTCCTGTTCCAATTGTCGGAGAATTGTCATACACGTAAATTCTTTCAAGCTTCCTTGCCTTCTCCACCGCCCCTGCCCTCGCGAAAAATTCCTCCAAACTCATCATCTTGTCTCGAGGCGCCACTGTTTTCTCCTCTTCCCTGCCTCAATCTTCTTGAACAAAACCCCTAAATCCTTCCTTCCTTCCACGACGCCAGGCGAGAGGGTTTCGGGCCCGTTCGTTCGCTACCCCTTATCTGGCCAACTGCCCCGGTTGCAGTCTCTGAAATCGAGGAATTACTAAAATTCTCCGCCTTTACACACGCCTCCTTTCCTGATTGCTTTCTGATTCTTTGTTGGAGTGCCTTCACCTGTGGTGGGAATGGCAGTTTTGTGCATGTATAAGCTTCTTACAGTAATGACAGTGTGTACTGTCAACGTGTCGATTGTGCGTGAAAGAAGGTTGAAGTGAAAGTTTTCTATTCGTTGTAATTTGACCCTTAATCCCCGTTTGAGCCCCCATTAAACATTTCATGTCTTATTTTTTTATTCATTTTCAACTACATATTTTTCAATAAAATAATATTTCTCGTCAAATCAATAATTTTTTCTTTGTTTTTTCAACCACACTTTTTTCATCAATATTCTATTCCAAAACATATTTTTCCGAAATAATATGACTCAAACACATCCTCATTACTAATTCTAACATCCATAATATATATATACACACACACGGTACTACGTCCATTCCATTTATATAAACTTACTTTCCTTATTTTCTTATCTCAATTATATAACATTGTTTCTTTATTAATAATGTTTTGTTTTGTTTTTCTTTTACTAATATTTCTTTACTATTTTCAATAATAATTTATTACTAGTTATTGATAATTAAACGAGAGTAAATTAGGAAAGTTATGGACAAAAATTATTTTTTCAATAACATTAAATATTGGGTTAATTTCATAAATGGTCACTAAAGTTACCTGAAAATTTCAAAACGGTCATTGAAGTTTCAAAGTTACAGAAACAGTCACTGAAATTTGAAATTTCTTTCAAAACGGTCACTGAATTTTCAGATTTTGTGGCCAAGTTTGAGGCAATTTTTCGGCAACTTCCGACCATCAAAATCGCCGATTTCGGATACCATTGGAAAGCCCACGATGTCCTCTTCAATTACCACAAAAAATCTTCCCAAAACTTCAAGTGAAACGGCCGGAATAAACCCACGAAGTCGGCAATCGAAAATTGTGAAAATTTGCCCAGATTTTCAGATTTTTTGGGCAAGTTTGAGGCAATTTTTCGGCAACTTCCGACCACTAAAACTGTCGATTTCGGATACCATTGGAAAGACCACAATGTCCTCTTCAATTACCACCAAAAATCTCCCCAAAACTCCAAGTGATTTGGTCGGAATAAACCCACGAAGTCAGCTACCCAAACTGGACAAAAAAGTCCGAAAATCTGCCCAGTTTGGTGGTAACACTTGTACAATTATTCGTAATTATAATACATTTTTACTCCTTTCATTTATAATACGTCATTAGTACGGAGTTTTAGAAAATTGAGATAACAAAATTTATTCTTTGTCTGCTCACAAATCTCTAACCAAATTGAGGTTAAAAAGCAACTTCTACAAAATTTTAATCAATTGAGTTCGTGAAGAGACTTTTCTTGTCGATTAAAGAAAATATCAATACTTTCTTAATTTTGAATTATATAACGAAATGGTAACTGTTATTTTTTACTTTATCAATTGATAAACACATGTTTACTTCAATGTAAGTTAGCCTAGTTTGACAATTATTATTTTAAAACCTCTTAATTTTTATACTAATTTTCAATCACACATTTCTACAATAAAATATTTTACACATAAGTTCAAATTTTTTTTCTACACTTTAACCATACATTCTCCAAAAAATCACTATTTAAAACCCACCATCGGAAACCACCACCATACAGCCCTCCATTCCGCCTAACAACGCACCAACCTGCTCACCCTAACTTGACTGCAATTGGCAGCCAAAACCTCCCAACTCGCAAACACTAAAACCAACGGCACTATGACTTCCAGCTACTTTCACGATCGTGGCCTATCACTAACAGGTTCCCCCATCAGTAGGAAAATATGGAATTCTGTAGGCTACAAACTAGTTAGTACAGGCTGATGAACTATATGATTAATTAATATTGAACGGAAGTCGGTTAATCAGTAGTCCGGTAGCGTCAGATAGTTAGAACCAATTCTGTTAAACTATCAATCGATAATTAATTAACTTGTAAATACATAGATTTCACCCTACATGACATTCTGCTTGGCCTATCTGATTCGATCCATCCGTATTCTCCTCCGTCCTAATCAAGCTTCATTATCAACTTTTGACTGAACAATTGTCATTAGCTTCGAAGTGCCAAATAATTGTATCAAGTGAGAATCTAATATATGATCAACTGGGCCGAAAGTTGTTCAATCTTTTCGACATACCATGCTCCCATAGCACCGCCTCTTCATCTTTTGTAACGGGTTGAAAGAAGCCGAGTTTGGAGGGCCACGGGTAAGCGAAAACTTGAATAGAGCACATCCTATTCAGGAGAAATCAAAGTTAACAATTCATTTTAGTAATATATTTTATGAAATTTACAACTTTTATTAAATATTACTAAAAATTTAATTTTAATCCACATCAAATAAGGACAAAATCACAATATATTTGAACTTTTTCTCTTCCCTCTCTCTCACCTCTTTCCCTCACGACTTTTATCAAAACGAGAAAACCTTAACCCTTCTAATTTTTCAAAATCTATCTATAATTTTTCAAAAAATTACCACATCCACTATAAATCTTCACTTCTTAATCAAATTTTCAACTAATTTGAACCTAAATTTGAATTTTTCCCCTATCAAATAGTGTATATAGAACAAGTCTGAATGATTATATTCAATTTGACTTATATAACAAATTGTATTTATTTGAATTGATTATTTTAGTATTGAATATTGATTATACAATTTTCCTTTCGAAATTGATTGTTTGTATCAAGATGCGTTTTCTTGTGATGACTAAAATATTAATGAATGCGTAAATTTGTGTTTTCTGGGGTCAAATATGAATCATTTAAGAATCAAGAACAAAATATTCGATGTGTATAGAATTTGATTGTGCCCCCCTAACTCAAAATTTCTACGTCCGCCATGGTCCTCTTTCCAGCAACTCCCGTCCACATGTGATACTTCTCCAATTATTCCATTGCAAAACACGAGCATGAGCAAGTTCCCATTTTGCAGTAACCGCCATGCTTGTTCCGGTTACAACTTTCTTTATGCAGAGATATGCAGGCAGTTAATAGCAGATTCTGGTGGAGAGGGAATATGCAGTGTCGGAAAATTCATTGGAAGAGCTGAAAATCTAGTTTGCTGAACAAAGAGGGATGTTGGACTGGGATTTTGAAACTTGACATCATTCAACATAAAATACTATTGGGTGTGATTATTTCATTTTGGAACTTCTGCATAAGAAATAATATCTTGAACAGCAGCACAAGTTTCACCCTTCATAATGGGTGTTACAAATGGCAAATGAAATTTCACGTAATTCACATGCAAAACATATGAATAACAAGGCATCGTATTCCTGTACATGTTAAACTTCACATATGTTTATACCTTTCGTCTAGTGGAAACTCTATAGTAGACATTGCCTGGTCCTTGAAACATGAAAAAATCATCATATGCAGTTTCTATATCCTCAAAACGCCTAGAGGACGCAAGTTCTCTCCAAGTTCTTCCAATGGTATTAAGATCGAGTGAAATTTAAATCTCTCATAGGAGTCTTGGGAAAACGTGTCATACGAATCAAGTGGAAAGTCAGCCGTCACTTGTCAATGTGAAAGCAAGAAGAACAATACTAAGTGTAAAGAAAATTGTAGCAGCAGAAAACAACCACATAACCTGGCTTTTGGGACTCTGGCTCACTTGACCGCTCAACCCCACCTCTTCCAGAAGTTCCCGCACTTGTTCCATGTCAGAGTCTTTTGCAGCTTGCATTAGTCGTTTTTCAATTTTGTCAAGCTTTTTCAGCCTCCTGTCTCTGGATGCATCTTTGATTGGCCAGAATAGACCCGTCATTTTCCATAGAAAGATGCCCATGTAAATGGCTACAAGACAATCCACACTATAATGGTGTCGTTCTCTAATTTCTCGTTGGGCACTATGCAGTACAAGTATCCAGATAAGAGCTGAGCTAAAACCTCCGTAAGCTTCCTGCATTGTTTATCAAAGGAGAAGAAGACAAATGAATCACAGATAAATTACCAAAACTTCAAGGAGTTTCTACTACATGATTAGAGAACATTTTTGTCATGTTATTAGTAAGAACTGGATATTAAAGTGTATTAAGAAGGAAAAATAAGCAAAAATCATGTTCATTATGCTATCCAACACTGCGTATCAAACATGCACAGTGTGTTTGATACATACCATCCATGCCATAGCTGTCAATACTGCAACAAGCATGTGGCCACTGTATAGGAGATCATTGCACCCGCCCCCGGCTTTTTTTAGTAGATGGTACCACGGAGATGATCCTTCAGAAGCTGTAGGGCGTAGGAAATTTGCAAGAAAGCTCATCGAACCCCAATCTGGTTGGAAGTCAACATTGTACTCCCCTGGATCAGCTGAAAGAGAACGAAGAAACTTGTAAACAACAAAATGTTCTCAGTTAGTCCATGTAAACTCCTAAGCTTGTCCCTCTCAGAAAGAGTGGTGGATAAAAGGTCTTAAAAACTAAACAACACGAGGTTACTAATGAATAGTGAAACTTAACAGAAGAAAAGAAAAGAAATGCAACTAAGGAAATACCGTATGCAATATCGTAACGAATGATTTGGCGTATAGCATTAGAATCTGTAGCGTATGGAACGTAATATTTCTGAGCCCAAGGATGAGGGTATGGAGGGACTTGGAACCGAGCTGATGCACACCAGGGACGTGGTGACGGCAAAATTGTAGACACAAAAGCTATGGCCCGAAGAAGCCGTCCAATACCCATCGTGAACATGTATCTTGCACCCAGCCCCAGACCAGGAGCTTCAACCGAGTTAAATAATACAGAGAAGCCAAGCATTATAAACAACATCAGGAAATGGTGCAACCCGATAATACGAGATCTCAGTATATTGACGACAGTTTGAGGCAGTTTCTCATTCAATCCCAGCAGCAACCACTGGCCAACATCAGGAAGAGGCGGTTGAGCACTATCAAACGTTAGCAAGTACATTATACATCCAGTGACCAAAGTTTTTGCTGGTAACGAAGATTTAAAAAAGTGATGATAATTACGACATTTTGTCAAAAAAGGTTTTCTAGATCTTAGTTTATATGAACATTGATGATATTTGTAGATCATCTATCACACAAACTGTCCTCAAGAACTTGAAATCTAGAAAATAATGTGTCAATAAATCTCAAAGTTAACGTAATTGAAACCTTCAAAATTCAAAGATTAACTAAGCATGCATTGATGCCCTTGATAGGTCCTTTCAAGTTAGTGCCTTCTCACTATGCGTTAGAATTGACTATCCAATAATTATCTCACTTCTTTTCTTGGTACCCTAGGTTTTTTTGTTGATCCACAGGACCACACAGCTTTATTAATATTCTAAAGTAACGCAACAACTTAGAAAGATGGAAAGCACAGCAATTTAGGTCAAGTTTTTTAACAATCATTCATCTTTTTTTGAATATATCTAAAACATATATATATATAGAGCATTCATCCTAAAATAGAAAAACCCAAAAATGGAAGTTTTAGAAAATCATGCACAGGTATGTTTCACTTGTCATAAATAACAACAGGTCCAAGAAAAGCTTGTGCACAAGCAATCAACTAGCAAAATCATTTTCTAGGCAAACATTAATTACTTCCCAGTTTCCATACATAAGGCCTAATATATCAAGTATTACCCAAAAATGCTCTCTTCTTTTCAGCTCAAGATCTTGACATAATTAGGAAATTCTTGTTTGCAATCACGATTCTGTATAAGGTCACTTAGAATTCTACAAATTCTGTTATTGATAAAGTAAATTTACTAAAACTGAACATAGAAACAGAAAAGAGGAAATGTAGAACTACACCTAATTAAACCAAACCCAGATCATTAACTATACGTATGCAATTTAGAAAATCCCATTAGAGATTACATTACCAAAATTGAACATAACATGGGCAAATGTAGATTTACAAAAATCCAGTTCAAATTCACACTTAATTAAGCCAAACCCAGATAAGTAATAATACATATTCAATCACAGATTCAATTTATAAAATCCCAGTTCAAAGAGCACTAAATTAAGTCCAACCCCGATCCTTAATCATCCATATTCAATCTCAGATTTAGTTCTCAAAATACCACAACACATTACACTTAAACCTATATAAACGGGCACATTATCTCACTCACTGACAAACACAAAAATGCCCCAAACCTCAAACCCACATAAAATGCTAGAATTCCAGACCCTTGACCTAGAAGAGCAAATCGTAAAAGAATTTAACGAAAAACAGCCCAACAAAATCCAGAAGCTGGAAGCACAGATTGTGTGAATGTATACAGTACATATACACGTATATAATGTTCATACTTGTGCCAGTCGAGACCAAGTACAGCCGTGACGGACCGAACAGAAATGGCTTCGAAGAGGAGAGCAGAGAGCATGAAGAGCATGGAGAAGATGAAGGGAAGAGCTGAGCGGAGCTCCAAGGACCAGTGCCTGTAGAACGGGACGCGAACAATGGCGGCAATGGCGAGGGCGGCCCAGAGAGCGGGCTGCAATCGCTCGTGCCACGCCGGTGAGAGGTGGCGGAGGTAGTCTATGCTCACATACGCGATAGCAGCCAGGCCTAGGCCGCCACCTCCGCGGTGGCGTCGCCTTGAACTTGACGGTGGATACATTTTTATGGTAGTTGGAGTGGTGCAAGTCCGGGATCGGTGGCTCATAAAGGAAAGTATAGCTCTGAAAGTGCCAAATAAGAATTAATATTTTTATTATTTTTAATTTTTTTGTAGCACTATTAATTTGAATTTATTATTTAGATGAGATTAATTGAATATTATAATTAATTTGAAATAAAATTTTCACTGTTTTTGTTTTTTTCTATATTTTCCTTAGTCCTCTCTTGAAGATTTGAATTTTGGCTGGACTTGTACTTTCAATTTAAGATCGAATATCTCAAATCTAATGTCGGATATTTCAAATTCTTTGATCACACTTCTATTGAATTCTTGAAACATACTTCAATTATTTCTCAAGAGGGTCAAATCATAAACATACAAGTAAGCTATCAACATTTCTCCATTTTTGTTCTTCTGGGCACATTTTGAAATCATTATCTTGAAAAATACATGTCAATTCAACCATACTATGCTCTCGGTATTTGTCTTAATCCATATAAAGTATTTTTCAATTTTAAGACTTATGTTTTCTCCTTCGCTTTATAGCTAATTGATTTTTCAATGTAAACCTCTTCATCAAAATAACTATCTTAGAAAAGCAGATTTCATATCAATTTGATAGATTTTCCATTTATTTTAAGCGGTCAAACAAACAATCAATCTTATAATTTCTAAACGAGCAAAGGGAGCAAATATATCATCATAGTCAATGTTGGGTCTCTAATTGTATTATTTGGCAACCAAACTTGTTTGTTATTTTTCAACTTCTCCTTTAGCGCTGTTCTTTTTTTACACCCATTTCACTCCAATTGCCTTTTGAAAGTGTTGCTAGCTCACATGCCTCATTCTTCATGACTGCTTCGATTTCTTCATCCATGGTTTCTCGTCATTTCGTGCTTTGCACCACTCCTTCAAAACCTATGGGCTTACAATCCGCAAAGAGAAAAGAGTGTTAGTTCATTTTAATTTTTTATTATCTCGTATAGTTCTTGTAAGCTCTTTGTCTATGGTATCTGAAATGTTTGCAAGATTGTCCTCTATATTTTTCTTACCAAGTGCAGTGGTCCGGCTGCTCCGATGGTTGTTACCTGCAAAAAGAGGTCAGGACTTTCTCCCTCGTAGTACCTCCGGCGTGAGAATCAGTTGGTTGCTTAGAAAAATGGGAAGATAGTATAATGCAAATTCAACAGTTCAGGGTTTCAAGAAACAAAACATTTCCCATCTTGGAGGTATTTATAGGCGCAGGTGAGCTACACATGCATTTGGCGGTTGTTGGTGCCACGTGTCCCACATAAGCATCCCCACTTCCCCCACGTTTGGGGTAGAACGGCTCCTACTCTTCAAGTGGTCGATTTTTTCCACGTTCGTTGTTGGTTGGTTTTTGTCTTGATACATCGTCATTTGTACGGTTAAGTGTGGTGTTGACCTCATGCAGTAGGCATGGGGGTCTACGGCTCCATGTGATAAGTATGGGGGTCGTAGCATGACCTCGAGGTGGTAGGCGGCCTCAGGGGGTCGACGAATCCACCGGGTCGTCGGCCCAATGGAGGTAGACAGCCCTATACCAGTAGGCAGGCTGAGTGAATGTAGTGGCTTCATACGGGTCGACAGTCTCGCCGAGGTGATGGTTTCGTGATAGTAGACATGTAGCGTATTTTTTAGAGTGCTGACCTTATTTGTCCGCGTGGTTAATTAACAATGCCATATTGTATTAGTATCCATGAGAGCTTGCTTGTGGTGAATGAGGTGGAGTTGTATGCTTTTGTATTTCTTTTCTTGCTTGCTCTACTTTCCTTGTTCTTCCTAAAAAATCAGAGAAAAATCATAGTCATCTTCTGGAGTGTTTCACCTCCATGAATCTTCATTAAATTCAGCATTTCGACTAGTGATGACCTTTTTTATGATTGGATTGCAGAGCTTGTATCCTTTAAATCTTGAATCATAGCTAATAAAGAGGAATTTTTAGCTTTTATCATTGAACTTCGGTCTCCTTTGTTTTGGCACATGAGCACAGGCAATGCTTCCAAAGACTTGTAATTGTAGGATGTCAAGCTTTCTTCAACTCCATTTTTTTAAGGTGTCATTCCTCACACGCTTCTAGTTGGAGATCAATTAAGCAAATAAACTTCACAGTCTACCAGTTCGGCCCAATATTCTTTTGGCAACCTATTAGTTTTGGGAAAAATGCATGGGTCAGGCATTTACTTTCACGAAATCAAAAATCAGACCCCAATGTTTAAATTTACAAAAATCAGGTTTTTTCATTAATTAATTAATTATATTTTACAATTAATCTATTAAATTAAATATTTAACTTTAATATAATATGATTAACCCACCCCACCCCTCCGGCGACCGTTCTCCACCACTACTCCGGCGACGGTTAATTCCGACGATTATTTTCCGGTGACCGTTGCTCCGATTGCAAGGTCACAGATATCTTATTAAGTAGTTAAAAATTTAATTTCGGTCACAACTTATGAAATTATTCGGTCACGGATTATTTTGAAGTCACAGAAGAAAAAATTTATAGGTCACAGCTTTTTAATCAGTCAAGTATTTTCAAATATGTAGGTCACAGATTCCTTTTCAGTTACAAATTATCAATTTTAAAGTCACAGTTCAATAGTTAGGTCACAGACACCAAAAGAAACCCACAACAGTTTAATAGTTAGGTCACAGACCGCTATAGTTCAATAGCAAGGTCACATACACCAAAAAACTCACTACAGTTCAATAACGAGGTCACAGACACAATAAAATCACTACAGTTCGATAGCTTGATCACAGTCCCATTACACCAACAACACTTGGTCACAGGTCACAGACGACTAAATAATTGGTCACAGCCCCCATCCATCGCCGACCCTAATCCCTAAACCACCCACCAACAATAACACTACCACCATCGCGGCCTGAACAACACCATCAACGTCACCCCGTCACAACACCACCACAACTACCGCAATAATAATAACAAAACAATGTCTTCAGCATTAAATTAATTTTTGGCCCTAAACATTAAATCAAAACCTGCCTGCAAGGCGTGACAGGCTTGAGTCATGCCGGAGAAATACCACATCGCCGGATCTGAACATCGCCGGATCTGGAGCAAGATCTGGCAGCAGCGTCGCTGCTGACCGGCAGCAGCGTCGCAGGCGCTGCACGTCGCAGGCAGCATCGCCTGCGACGCTGCTGAACTGCTGAACGGCAGCTGCGACGCTGCTGACCGACAGCAGCGTCGCAGGCGCTGCACGTCCCAGGCAGCAGCGCCTGCGACGCTGCTGAACTGCTGAACGGCAGCTGCGCCGCTGCTGACCGGCAGCAGCGTCGCAGCAGCAGACGTCGCAGCCTCGCCTGTTCAGCAGCGTCGCAGGCAGCAAGGCCGCGACGGCTGCCGTTCAGCAGTAGGGAAGGGGGGGGGGAAGGGGAAGATGGAGGAGGGGGAGGGAGAAGGGAGAAGGGAGGGGGAGAGGCAGGCGGGCCGGGCGGGCGGTGGTTGGCGGTGGCGGTGGAGGTGGAGGCGGCGGTGAGAGATGAGATGAAATGAAATGAAGTAGGGTTTGGTTAGAGTTTTATATTTAGATAAAGTTTGTGGGGGTAGGTAGGAGGGTGAATATATATTTAATTTAATTTAAAAATACTATTATTAATATTAATTGTGAAATTAAAACCTGATTTTTGATTAAATAAAGTATAAACCTGATTTTTAAAAACATAAAACTAAACACCTGGTTTAGTGTAATTTCCTCATTAGTTTTTAACATGCTTCGAGCCATGTTGAGAATTGTTAGATTTTTCCTTTCAACAACACCTTTTGTTTGATGGAATCTTAGAATTGTTAGAGGTCGAAGAATTCTATTATCTTCACAAAATTTGTCAAATTTTCTTGATGTAAAATTTCCTTGTAGGTCTAATCTTATAGCTTTAATTTTGAGGTCGCCTTCTTTTCATCCAGTGATTTAAATTTCTTGAAAACACCAAACACCTCCAAATTTTTCCTTCGGAAAATAAACCCATATAATTTTTTTTTTTTACTAAAATCATCAACAAATAAGAGGAAATAATTGCTCTTGCTGAAGGAGCTATAATGGATTGACCAATACACATCTGTATAAATGAATTCTAGCACCGGTGTCAATGTACCAATTGTCGACTTTCATTCATGCTCTTCTTTTGCATGCCAATAGCAAAGAAAAGTCATGTTCCTTCTCCATTTTTTTTTTTTTACAAACTTTAATTCTTCTTCAACTTGATTAGCCCTACATTTCTAAGCATAATCTCCAAGTTTTTTTTACAACTGTAGCATTGTAATTGAGATTTGACATATCTTTGCTTTGAATTATTACCTTTTCTACAGCCTTTTTTTGAGATAAATTAATTTGTCTACTTTCTTCACAGTTGGATATCTTATATTCTCCTCTTTCTTAGCCACAGTCACGACCATGACCGCGTCATTTTCCTCTTTCAATGTTTTAAGTCTATCGCAAGTTTCTTTGATGATGCTTGCATCCGAAATTTTCTCAAATCCGTCATCGAGTGATTGCTAGATGAGATACAGAACTTTCTTGTCTCTTCTTGAATCCTTCAACACGTCCCTTTTTTTATCATTGAGGTATAACAGTCTCATCTCTGAACTCATTGTATCTCTTCCTCGAGATATTCCAAAGGTCTTGTGACCCCAGCAAATACTTCATCTGTCGTAGGAACTTCCAATGGTATATTATTTGTCCTGTGTATATTGTGTAACAGAAATTGTGCACTAATTTCCTCACATATTTTGCACATAGGTTCCTATGGAAAATTAATGCACAATTTTTATTACACAGATCTCCACATGGAGAATATATACTCAAAAGATAATTAATTAATTTTCAATGAAAAAAGAGAACTGCAATTTGGAGTTGTGGACCAAAACTTATTTGTGTTCGAAGTAAATCAATCGAACAAACTCGATAATTTCCAACATACTCAATTTTTGTATAGAAAACTCAATATTTATCCAATAAATTCGATGTTTGGCTAACAAACTCGAGAGTTTTGTAGAAAATTTAGGATTAACTTACTAAGAATATCTCCGGAAGACTCTTTAAATATGAAATGATCTCTATTTTAAAGAGTCAACCTTTAAAATCATGCTCCAATATATTCTTTAAATTAATAATTTAATTTAAAAGTGAGTGGTTCTCCAAATTTGGAAAGTCAAACTCGCTATCTATAATTAAATGCATTCAAAGTATTTCAATTTTCAATGTGTGAAAATAATAAAATAATCTAAAAAGCTAGTTAAAATAAAAGATAAAGAAAAATAATAAATATTTTTTGGAAGTAATAAAATTAAATATTAAATATAAAGAGTTTGTTGATATACTTCAAAATTTTAATTTTCTAAATTTATAGATGCTCTCCAAATAATAGGATATGGTCTTAAAAAATAGAGTTTCTTGAAAATGCTCTAACTCGCCACATGTTTACAAAATTCTATATTTGTCAAGCGAAAATCCACTATTCACCATCAAACTAGAGATCGTGTACAACAACCATCTCGGAATTCCCTTCAAGGATGCAATAATTTGAAACGTAGAATTTTTATGCAAATAATGTAAGGTAAAATTTAATAAACATTGAAAATCGCCACAATTTACTAAGAAATAATTCATAAATAATTTCGAAAATCGCCACATTTTCCTCAATGTAGAAAAAGAATTTTACATACATCTTATTACAATATATTTATCAATTATAACCTAATCTAATTAAAAAAATCCGTGAGGCTTGTCTGCGTGAGGCTCCGTGCCTCACGAAGACACATCATTTTTTTTTAACATATTGAGTCAAAACGAACCAAAACCCAATTTCCATATAATCAATTCCAATTCAAATTCGAATTCTCAACAACTACTTGAAAATTCATCATTAATTTCATTATTTATTCATAGCAATTCACAATTCACAATATTAAATTTGTAAATCACAAATCAATTGTAAAAATATACTAAAAGCTAAAAAAATAGAACAAAGGACTCACAAGATACAAGCGCGAGCGGAATCCTGAATGTGGTTCACGTTGGCTGGAGCTGAAGAAAGCCGAACAAAATTTAGGGAAAAAAGAGAGAAATGGGAGGGAGAAAAATGGCGAACGAAGAACATTGTCCTTGGCAGCGAACTCCGAAAAGCAAATTGCACATTCAGATAAATTTTCGAACGTTTATATTTAAGAGTAAAACACATGGCTTCTTCATTTTATGAGTGAAAATGAAACGAAAAAATACACTAAAACCAAACAACGTCGTCTTGGCTGACGATACAATTTGTTGACACCTGTAAAATGAACAGTGCCCTTCAAAGTGGCTCTTTTATGTTGTTAGAATATTACCATTTCAGAATGACTAGGATTAGGCAAGAAAAAATAACTAAGGATCCGTTTGATTGCAAGGGTGGAAAATGGGTGGAAAAAAATAAATTCCAGAGAAAGTAATTGCCTAGAAATTATTTTCCAGGTAATTGTTAATTAAGTGTGTTGGATTGATATAATTTTCCACCTGGAAAATTTATAAATTTAGTGTATGTTTTGCCTTCGTTTGCATCAAAATTGTCCATTAAAGTGATAATTTTTTCCACACTTGGTTATAAAATTTGTTTCCATCTGTAAAAAGTAAAAAAAAAATGAAAAAAAAAAGTTTCGTAAAAAATCAATTTTTTCATCAAAATTTTTTGTTCGTTTGGCCTTCGTTTGCATCAAAATTGTCTATTAAAGTGTTTTTTTTTTTATAATTGGTTATAAAATTTGTTTTCATTGCAAAAAAAAAAAAAAAAAAAGGGCAGACAGAACCCAGAATTCATTTTCCCACCTAAAAGGTGGGAAAATCATTTCCTGTCACACAAGGAAGTTGGCGCGTAGAGGGAAAATTAAAGTGATATTTTTCATGCCAAATTATGGTCATCAAACACTACTAAACAAGGAAAATGGAATTTGAATCAAACGAGTAAACTTCACGCAACCATTTGACGGAGCAAATGGACGGAATGAACCAACAATCAGGGGCGGACACAAGAGGGGTCCTTGGAGGCACATATCCCCCCACTTTTCAATTTTTTTTAAAAAAATCATGTTTGATATCGATTGAAATCTAAATTTTAATCTAAATCAAAGTTAACAATTAATTTTAATAACATATTTCATGAAATCCATTAATGTTTTAACTTTTATCAAGATTTATTAAAAAATTGATTTTAATTTCCACCAAACATGGGCAAAATCACAATAAATTTGAATTTCGATAACAAACTAATTTTAAAATTTCTCCGACGATTGTATGCTGATCGAATTTACAAATTGAATTGCTCATGTCATCTCAAAACTTATTTCGAGAACTACATTATGGACATATCGAATAATCCAAATAGATATCGAAAATATTAGGAAACTTTTACTATTTTTGCGATATAAACTTCTCAATGTAACTTTCATCATTTTATTAGGAAACTTTATATGGAATATGGCATCAAATTTTTTTGAAATTTTACATTCGAAAATGTCATATTCCATGTAAATTTTCGGATGCAAAATTACACAGGGTATGATTTTTTTTGGACGTAAATTTTCGAGTGTAAAATTTCTCTCAACTTTTTTGCAAGTTCGATTGTGCCCCCTAACTTTTATGTTCTGCGTCCGCCCCTGCCAACAATGGTGATTTATGGAAATAATGATTGCTCCGAGGTCTCAAATTTCAGAAGTGCAAGGATGAAGACAAGTTGCACAACGAAAGCAAACAATAGAAATAACAAGTACCAATTAACCATAATATAAATACTATAGGAACACATGTTTAATCATAATATATCTATTATAGTCAATATTTTACATAGATGCGTCCTTACAATTCTATAATATTTTGCGTTGTTATTTCCGTGTCATAGTGCAAGACTAGCATAGACAATTCCAGATATCTAGAAGATAACGATTACTCCAAACTATAAATACAAGTTTCGTGACATACTACTGCAGAAACATATCATCTATCAAACATTGTTTACTGTTGCATGGAATTTTCTTACATGCCTTTTAAATCACACGTTATGTTAGAATTATTGTTCAAAAATCAAGAGAAGAAACTTTGGATGAATGAATTGGAAAGAGGGAGAAAAAACCACTTTTGGCAAGGTCGCATAGCGGCCATTAGGGAAAAAAGAGGGCAACCATGCTATAACTATGCGACCACATAGTTATAGCCTATGCGGTCGCATAGTGTAAAAATCTGACCGTTATGTTGGATTTTTTCGAATTTTCTAGTTGTTTTCTAGTTAAGCATTGCATCTCTTTCTCTAGTGTTGAAACCAATTCGTGTAGGAATAATTGAAAACTATAAATACATATTATTTTTCATTAAAACGGAGATTGAAAAAATCATTCCATTGATCATTAAAATTCTTGTTCTTCACATAATCAGTTTTAAACCATTTTCCTTGTTCATTTTTGAAGAATCACTTGGAGGAGGTAAATCCTACAAACCATTTGTCATTTAATCCTCAAAAGCTTTGGTGGAGGAGACAAATATCGTTTGAGGACAACGATACATATTTCGTAATCAAGTCTTTTTTCGATATCGTTTTTCTTTCCATCTTCTTATTCTTTTGGTTTCCATTGCTGTATTCTATATTTTATAACACATTAAATCGTAATGAAACGAAAGAATATGGAAAATAGAAAAACTGGAACAAAAGATACCTATGTACATTAGAATAGGTTTAACGAAACGAACGAATATGGAAAATAGAAAAACTAGAACAAAAGATACCAATATACATTGGAATAATCTATGTTTGGAAACCTTAAGAACCACAAGGTAGGGTGCATAGTTTCCCAATCTGAATGAAAAGCCACTGGAAAGGATTTGGAGTGTCGTATTTCTCTGAAGATGAGGCGGGTAATGGTAGCTCTAGAGGCAAATGCCGGTGAAATGCATCAACTGCTGATTCAACACCGTCTTCATTCTCAATCAATATTGCCAGTTCCATTGCTCGGGATTTCACCTAGAAAAGTACATCATACCAAAATATGTTTTTAGCAATTGGGTAAAATCTATAGATCAATGGTCTCGTGTAGTGAAAACATTCGGTGCATGTTTGGTATGCAGTATTGTACTCAAGTGAATACTGTAATAAACAAAATTTTAACTTCTTTTTCTTTATCGATACTATTTGCTACCCATTTATTACACCCAACCAAACAAGCCATCAGGTCAAAGGTATCAATTCTTCCCTTAATCGAGTCGTCTTTTTTCATCAAAAGTTATAATGCCTGCTATAAATCATTCACTCTTTGAGCTTATTTTGCTCCTGTTGGACTCCCATTAAAACAAAATTCTTTATTTTCCATACTCATTTCCAATCACATTCACACAAAGTATTTTGCACGTAAATCCAAAATTTTTCTACTTTTTAACCACACGTTCTCTAAAAAATACTATTCAAAACATCATTTTCCTTTGGGCTTCTTTTAGTACAGCGAATGAACAGAAAACAGTTGCTTGCTTCAACCTTAAAAATCTTTAGTTGATATGCTTTAACCTCCATACCCACATTCATGTTACTTTTTGAGTTTTGTGATTTGTCTAGAACAATAGTAAAATCCTCTTCCCCGCCCCCAAAAGGTGAGTTAATAAACCATTAAAGAACCAAATAATTTATTGAGCACTGTAAGAACTTGAAATACAACAATTCATTTCGAAACAAGACAACATAGTTGAAATTGTCTTGAGAAAACGAAATAACTCTCTCTCTCTTCTTTTATCTACTAACAAATTCAGCAACAACATCGGCATTCTCAAATTGGATGATAATTTAAGAAAACTAGTTAAACTAGCAGGAACTTGATAGAAGCAATTTAAAGCTTCAACGTGTTGGAAGTTATAGCGACTCAGGAATAGAAACAAATTTATGAAACTAAAAGCAAAGGGAGAACAGCCACAGCATGTTGTTTGGGACTTCAAAAGGGAAAAGGTCCTAAAACTAAAAAATAATAAAATGCAATACGGAAACTAATCCATCATTTGCATGACTTGTTCAAAAAAATTCATAACGTGAAATAAATGGAGACTGTGCTTACCTCTGGCTGGAGCATGAATCTTATAGCATCTGAAAGAGCTTCAATGCTGAGCAGGGATATGGGAATTGGAGCTGGTCCCAGTCCTTTCTGATAAATTCTTTCACCCCAGAAAAATTGATCTCCAAAGAAGGGCACTACGGTTGTTGGACACTGCATTAAATGATGCAAAACATAACATTAGGCCTACCGCATATTATTGTGAAAGATGCAGAAAATCCAGAATGAATCTGAAATAAAACATTTCACTCATTTGGTTCACATCTCCTATAGTCCACTAACTATCTGCAAATATTTCTTTAGTGGTATAATATAAATAACCCACAAGGCCGCAACAACCAACAAACTAAGCCTTCTTTTCGATTAATTTGGATGCTACAAACCATTTGAAAAGAACGACATTCCAAGAAATGACATCTCATTTTGCAAGATTTGATTCTCCTTAATCACTGGTTTGTTTTACAGTACTAGTGTATAATATTTTATAATGTAAAAAGATTCCATTTTCACCTTTCCTTTTCTTTGTATAGGCTTAATCAGACAAATTGTATTATGATAGGCAGTAATAAATTTCCTGTTTTTTTTTTTTAAAGTTGCCAATATTATAAAAACAGGGTATTTTCTTTTATAATTCAACGAACATAAGAACTATACAATCTTTTTATTCCTCTTCGAATTTTTGTCTCTCTGACAATTTCTAAGATGTGTTGAAGCGTCACACTATGCTATATTGCGAAAATGTCAAGGAAAATTACCCCAGCTTTAAGTCCTGTAGCTGTGGTTCCAGCACCACCATGATGGACCTGCATTGATGTATTTCCAATTTTGATGAGTCCAAAAAGATGTTCTTCGCTCAAAATGATAAACGTGCACATAAAATGTTTCAAATCAATGTTACCAACATCTCAAATCATTAACATCCAAGGGTGAACGTACTATCAGCCCTCAAATACTATGTGTAAAATCCAGAGGCAGCTTTTGACTCACCACAGCCGAACACTGGGGGAACAACCAGTCATGAGGGCAATCCACAAGAAGGAAAACACTTTCAGGTATGCCAGTATCTGCAGTACAAACATAGACATTTTTCAGAAGCATACGTACAGACGTCAATATAATTTTGTGGTAAAGGATATGAAAAGAGATGTCAAAAGCTTTTGTTTCCTTGGATTGCTCATGTAACATGTTGAATGTCCTTTGAAGTAAGGATAGGCAGACAGATGAAATGATATGAAGCCACAAAATTCAAAAAGATGTCTTGTCTATTAATTGACTTTGGTTACTGTTAATTTTACCCCGAAGCAATACTCACGAAAACTTAGTAAGAGAGAGGTGCAGGTGGCAGATTCTGCCATGGGTATAAGCAGCAGGTCCTTTCTTGCAATTCATTTTTCACTCCATAAGTGTTTTAATTCTTTTTATATCTATATTCATATTTTTCTTTTTCTTTATATTTTTTTTGGGGGGCAGTGCGGATTGAGTTGCAGGGTGCATATGTTGAATGCAGTGAAACAGCACAGAATGCAAAACTAATCATTCTTCTTCCAACTCTACTAGTTATTTCATAAAACAGCATTGAATAGATGACACCTGATGTTACTTTTTTGTTTTCTAAAGCAATAAAGCTTCTATCTGAACAAGAAGTAATGAAATGTCGAAGAAGAAACGAATAAAGAAACTTACGAGTGCCAAGATCTCCCCAACCTTGGTCAATTATTCCTCTTTGTCCAGTATTCTTTAATGCCTCCAAAATAATATCTGTAGTTTTCTTTGAATCCTCAAGAGGCTTACCAAGCAACAAACAATTGTGTCAACATTTGAACAATTTCAAAAGTTATACTAAAAGCATACACATATTTCTAAAAGGACATCTGATATGATCTTTGTAAATCCTTCAATACGGCATAAGAAAAACGTGTTTTGCAAATTTGGAAAGACAACATCTCAAGTCCATCTGACTTGAGGTGGCATATGCCTTCAAAACAAGTATAGGTTCAATAAACTAAAGCCAGCAGCTGCAAATGCGATAAACTCAATAGTCAAGAGTATTGTCAATAAATAATTTTTTTATTGATAATTTGTTACCAGTGATGAACATATATTATATTATTCAAGTTCCCCCGGATTAGCACATTCCTGTTGTTACATATGCACAAACAAAAGCCGGGATCGGCATTCAGAACCAAAAAAGGAAGAAGAGGAGGAAGAAAATAATGCAGAGAGGGATGGAGTAACCAATCATCATAGACATGAAGAAACATTCCCTTATATGATCACAACATACCACTCTGAAAAGCTTCATTTATTAATTTAAATCAGAAGAGCATTAGAGTTATATTTCGACAGCTATATTGAGCATACCATGCTTCCAAACCCAATATATATAGGTTCAGGTCCTTTTTGCATCCATTGAACAAATTCTTCCGGAGGTTGATGTTTTGATTGCTGGTTTAAAAAACAATAGCCGACAACATCAACCAGAGGGCCCCAGTCTGCAGATTAGTTGAAAGAATTAGTTCTTGATAAGATTGTGATATAGAAAACATCAACTGAAAAAAGATTTTGGCAGAATTTAGCTTCACAGCACTGAAAGATCATTGTCTCTACTAATATAATTCATGCAACTAAAAGACACGCTTACCATTGGGCTTTGGCACAATGTGGGGACTCCACATGTAGCCTGTTGGTAAATGAGTTATTGACCCATGGTATGTACTTAAGTATGCAATAGGATCAAGATTCAGCCTTTTTTTCCTGAAGTCATTAATATATCCTCTTATGCCCCACCATATTAGTAGATCCACAAGAATGTACGAAATCTGTATCAAGCAAGAAATATTAAGGAACATAATTGCTTATTAAATTGAAGTTGTTCAAAATCCAAAAGAATAACAGTGCAAACAGATTGGAACATACCCAGTATCCTGCACTTTGAGGTACACGTGCAAATGGATGAGGAAATTCATACGTGGGCCTGCCCATCAGAATACGTTATTTCTATTTCTTTTTAAGTTAACAGAAAGCTTCGTTAGAAATAAAATAAATGTGCAGATTGATAGAATACATAGTCCTACTCTACAAAAATATTTTCTCTCCCCAAAAACCTTTTGATCAAAAAATAAAATAAAAAATACATTCAATTTTATGGTTGATTAGTGTTTGTTCATGTGATTGGAAAATATATTTTCATAAAAATTTATTCCTCGTTTTGGAAAGTAAAACGTAGTTTGACCACTTAAAAGAAATAGCAAAACAGTGACAGGATTGACATTAATAGAAATGATAATCTAAACTCACGTCCAAGGCATTGTGAAGAAGATGTGCAATGGTACACCAAGAGCTTCAGCAACATGTGCATGCCCTGGGAACAAAAAGGACATTTTAAATCTGGAAAACAAATGTTAGAAAATCAAACTAAAACTTGAAAACATAACGTTGAAGATAATATTTATGCTATACACTTGGCATCATCTAACAGCTTAAACTTTTAAATCGAGTGATTCAACAAGGTATTAGAATGGGGCCAACACGCAAAGGTCACGAGTTTAAGCCTCACCGCCACCCATGAAGTTGTCCACGTGTTAGGTTTTGTTGGGAAAAGATGAATCTAGCTTGCACGTAAGGGAGCATGTTAAAGATAATATTTAAAGATATAAATTTGGTCTCATCCAACAGCTTAAGTTTTCAGATCAAGTGAATCAGCTCATATATGAATTTTGGATGATAATATAATGCAAATATCAAAAGTTCACCATTCTATATATTTAAACACAGAAACATAACAATTACTAACCATAAGCTGGAGGATTTGCAATAATAGCCTGAGCCCTGAAAGATTCACCAGTTTCCACGTCTGGTTCTGTGCACGCTGGAAGCAGAGACTCAATTATAGACTTTATTTGTTTTCGTTGTATGGATATTTCTCCTGGTGCAAGAGGAATGAGACCTTTATTTCTGGCCGTATCTACAATTGCAAGAAGAAAATTTACTCCAAAAGAAACACTACACATCATAAGTTTACTGATTATGTTCAAGAAACTGGTCTAGACATCACACGCAACTGCCTTTTTAGAAATTTCAAGGTGTAGTTTCCGGAAGAAACAATGCAAAGTCGCAAGTTCAATTAGATATTCCCTCAGATATAATATGGCATTCAGGTTCAATAATATAGCTTCCCGTGGAAGAATAAAATGTAGACAAGATGAATGCAAAGGGAGGGGCTATTGGGGAAAATATATATTTCTATTCTCATTTTGTATTTATGATAGCAAGGTCAGGAAAATTATGATAGAAGTGCCTTATTTATATACTAATAAAAAATTCCACAAAGGAATACATCAAATATCCACAGAGAGATGACAGGAATATATATATATATATGCATGTTGCGGACTTCTTACATCCAGCCAAAATCCGGGGATCACCGCCCAGTGGGTAAAAATCTACACCGGCTGACCTCACAAATCCACAGAAGTTAACATGTGTTGCCAACCGAACATGATGGCCATACTCCTGTGACCACATGTAGAATCAATTAGAAATCTGAAATGAACCAATTACAAAAGCAGAACAAAGTGATATTGTAGTAAAATGTGAAATATGCACCATATGATGAAGCAGTAGCAATCGAATCATAAACAGTTAGCCAAATAAAGCTACTTTGTCAGATTATATATTATCAAACAACAAAAGGAAATACACATTGGGATTTTGGATTTGAAAAGAAATCAATAATTACTGAGTCACTTCTCAATGCCTAATAAAATGGAACACATATGATAGCAATGTAATAATAGTGTATCAACTCTCAAAGTGGAGGAGAACTAGCAAAAAAAGAGGATCTCAGCAATTTTTAGTGTTTTGCAAGATCTCCTATCATGTATGCTTCTCAGCCTATCAAAAATTGCTAGTTACTATTCACTACACATTCAATGCACCTACTAACATCTCAAAAAATAGTCTGATATTTTGCTTCATTCATATTTTGATCAGAAAAACTTCATGTCAGTTTTGAAGGGTTTGGAAGAGGATAGAATAATTTGTTCCAAGAGAGTGGGTGGTCGCGAGTTGGTGGCACACCAGTAACAGTGGAGAAGCTTGGCTCTACTTGACTAAACCCTGTGAATACAACAGTCAATTAATTACTTACCAAAAGCTGTCCAGTATAGACACGAGTTCTTTGAAAACCTATATAACGAGTTTGACTTTGCAGGATCTCCAGAGTATATAGAAGCTTTAATCACGTACACCTCACCTTCTGGCGTGAACATATGATTCCAAATTCGGAGGAAGTACAGTAAGACAAGGAGCAAGTACGAATAAGAAATGAATTAAAACGGCTGTAAATTAGCATGACTTTGATGTAGTATCTCGCAGTCAGGAAAAGGGTGTTGCAGTTATACTCAGAATCACTGTAGAGGCTGTCAAGTCTAAGCTGAATTTAGAATCCTATATTCCTTAATACTAAAAGAGGCAAGGCTAAATATCCCCCTCCTTCATGTAATTTAATTCGAGGTCAAGGGAACTAATCTACACAGGTAAAGAAAAAAAAATTACAGCACCTGAAGTCTCTTTGCCACGGCCAGAAATGGCTGAACATCTCCCCTGGTTCCAACTACAAGCAAAGCAATCTTCAACTTTGGAATTGATTTGTTGAAATGAGACATGATGCAGTCAAAATTAAGAGGAAGTCAAACAATTCGGCATCTATAGGTAGACCCTTAATTAGGTCAAGCTCAACTGTCTTGTAACTTTGGATCTTTACGAGGATCACGGCAAACTTCTGCTGAAAAGACAAACACAAAAAGTCATATATATGGGTAATCTGTTAGCATAAGGAAAAGTGTAAAATCACATCTTAAAGTTCCTTTAGTAGTCCCAAACAAGAAGAAGCTGACAGAAACTTTAGCAAGTGTGTCAGTTGGCACTATTCACTCATTAAGACTGGAAGTAATAGATGAACACTAAGTATTAAATGGTGGTGGTTGTGAATCTGCATGTTTCAAGTTCTGTTGGAACCATAGTAGTTGGAAAAGGTTTTGAATCTTTCTTTGTAATCAAAATAATGAATTCTATTTGATCATTATCAAATAGTAGCTATTATGTTGGATCTTTATGAAATGCCTATATTGTACCAAATCAGATTACAATGGATAAGAGGAAGTTGTGCATGAGTAGTAATACACCATAAAATTTACCAGAATATTTTCTTCAAAATATAAAATGGGAAAGCATGGCAATTCAATGGTGAAAAACCACAGGAATGTATTTGTGTGATGTGAACTCAGAGAAACCTTGAAGCCTTTCTTATCACTATGATTGTTTATGTTTCCATGTATATGTGATGTATGTATGAATGAACATAGTTTGTTGCTCTTGAAAACTTCGAACAGTCAAATCTTGGATAGCATATAAATAAATACCCAGAATTGCAGCCTGCAAATCTACCAGGGCTTCGGTAAAGCATAAAGCCTAAGCATTCATATTCCTTTTGACATTGAGTTCTTTCAACAGAAATTTTAAAGTGGGCTAATTGCCTCTTTTCGGTCTCCCAGTTTAAATGTAGAGGAAAAGCTCTTACAAAATACAGTTATCATATATGGTGTCACAAAGCTCATTCCTCGATGGCAAAAGCCGAAGCTGATTCATGTGTGAAATTTTCTTTCAAAAAAAAAAAGTAAAGCTCGATTAGGTGGTTGATCTCATAGTAACGGTCAATCGAGACAAGAATAAATTAAACTGCACTTTTTTCCTAGGCCCATTTGATAATTTTCATGGAAGTTCGATAATGCAAACATTAATGCTTTGGGGATCTGTTGGTTCAAGTGAGTATCTCAGCCATTTATTGGCAAAATACTGTATCGTCAGTATTGCATCTTCCTTACAGTCTTCTCATCTCATCTCAACTCCCCCATCCTTTTCCTACATAGTACTGTCAAAGTCTCTCTTTCTTAGCCCGTGTGATGGCCATTATTGTGTAAAAATAATGTTTTGAATAGTGATTTTTTGGAAAATGTGTGATTAAAAAGTGGGGAAAAGTTTTGGGTTTATATGTAAAATATTTTATCGTGTGAATGTGTGGTTGAAAATGAGTATGAGACATAAATTGTTTTGTTTTAAAATGAGTCAAACAGGGGCTTAGAAATCTAGACTAAGAAATCCTTAAAGGTTATTAAATCCATTTAACTGCAAAAGAAGCTGGTGCCTAGAAGCAACACTAATTTTGATCATGACGAGATGACAAGTACAAGTATTTGATGTAATAGTTTGCTATCCCATCGGAAAGTTGTTAAAAAATGTAGCAGGGAATTAGGCAATACTTATATAGCCAATGTTTGGCCCCCATCTCTTAAAATTCATTTTTCCCAAGCACATTTTTAATCACACATGTGGCCCACAACTTTTATCAACTTTTCAATCACATTTCACCAACTTCATCAAAACATACTAAAAATCTACTTTTTATCCAAACCAAAGTAGATAAATACAAGACAGGCACCAAACTGAAATCATAACAAAAGCAAAAAATACGACTTAAAATTAAAACGCAGCAGATATGGAAATAAATAGTAACGGTACACGGGAGTGCAAACATTTTTGCTTCTGCAATCCTACCAGGATGGCATTGAATATCATAACAGGCAAGTGATCTGGGCCAGTAATAGGTATGAAATTTAAAATTCACTTTCTCGCACTCATGGTCCATCCAATTTTAAGTCATGCCTAGGACTAACCCTTTCACAGTCATAGACCTTGAAAACGTAATCTCGTGCCTTTCTAGTATGAGATTGCAGTAATACAATGGTCCAAACCTCAAGATGGAAAAGGAATGCATAAATGAGAAAACTCCAAATTTCCAATCACATTCGGTTTGCAGTGGTCAACAGGTACAGGATAAGTTACTGATATTTGGTTACTGGGGAGGTATTGTCCCTTGAGAATCCTTTATCAGGGTGAAGGACATGATGTCAGAGACATTTTGCTTTGTTAAGAACAGATAGAATGCTTTTGAGTCCACTTTTCACAAGCGAGTTGCTACTTCAGCAATTGGTTACTTCTGCAACTCCCGAGAGAGAAAGTGCAATGAGTTTGAGAAGGGATATAAAAGGATGAGAAGTAATAAGATCTTGGTAGGAATAGAAACTCTGCTGCCAAAGCTATCTATAACTAGAACTTAAGAACTTAGCACGAGAGTTTTCAACACTGGATGCAGTTGTTATCCCTATTTCACAATACCAAGAAGCACATAAAGAAACTAAAATTCTTTGTCGTGTCATTTGTTTTTCATCCTTGGGAGCAAAAAGGGTATGCTTAATTCCTCTGAAATTCGAAAGTAGGATAACTTATAATTGAAAGTAAATGCAGAGTAATTGGAACTAGTTACCTATCGTGGAAGCCAAAATTAAAATCAATAAATTTGTTCTCAGGATTACAGCTGAAGTGGTTCTACAGCCAACAAAAATATGAATTCAAATCTCGCTGCCACCTATTTCTGAAAAAATTGTCCACGTGTCAAAGTCTTTGATTAAAAAAAAAAAAAAAAAAAAAACCCCCCAAATGAGGCTCCTTGTAGGAGACAAGTTCTGAATGAATAAAGTTGTTCCCTCCATAACAACTTAAGATTTCAGATGAAGTGGCTTGACACCTTTGAACTTCCCCTTCATCCTCTGCCCCATCTAACATGTCAGGATTCAGCTTCTTAAGCTCAGGACTAAATTCAATGGCACCTCTGTGAATCTTTCAACCCTAGCTTCCTAGTTTTATTAGATCATTATTATGCATTTCGTCCGATGAACTACAGAGAAACACAAACTCCAATATGAGCTATTCAAGACCCTTAAACAACATTTATCTCAATATCCATTAAATTAGAGCACATTACCCAAAAGCACTCAAAATTCAACTGAACCCAACCCTTAGGAGCTCTGCAAATTCTCAAAATTTGCTTGAAATGGAGCAAATTCAGGGAGCCCACAATTACAGAACACTTCAAATAGCAGTCTTTAACACATAAACCCTCATAGTCTTCGAGATTTAGGCCAAAAATGTGAAAAGAGCACAAAAAATTAATGCTAGGTGCATGTGGAAAAAGGCCTTCAAAAATTGTTAGGCGTAGACTGCAATCGAATTCAAGAAACTGAAAAAGGTACACTCTACATGCCAGCATAGAAACTACAGAGAGGGACATTAAATATATGCATCTGCTAATGATAAAACAACCAATTCGAAACTCAATTACACAAGAAAGTGACAAGTAGCTAATAAAGAAGTAAATAATTTGACTTTGCAATGAAAAATACCCAAAAAACTTTGGTGTTCAAATTTTCAAAGAGGAAGATGAAACTTTTTGAAGTGTTGCGCCAGAACCAGAACCTTCAGGTTTCGAAAAGAAACAAATGATTAGTAATTTGAGGGAAACAACTTTAAACCATCTGTTCATTTTTTTATAATTTTCAAAGGTCCTACAAAGATATTTTTTTTTTTGGATTTGGCAAGTCTGCAAGTGCAGGCTTCAAAACTATACACAAGACAAATATCTTCCATTATATAAAAATAATTTTTCATTTTCTACCAAATGTTCTTTTCACGAAATAGTTTTACATGTAAATTCAAATTTTTTTTTTTTTTAACCACACATTCTCTAAAAAAATCGTCATTATAAAATTCATTTTTCCAAAAATGGGGCTGAAACAAATCCATTTAAAATTCTGACGATAGGTTATGAGTCATATTAAATATGTAGATAAAAAATATATTTGATCAGTTTAAATTAGAATTAAACCTATGCCAAACATGCATTTTTTTTATACTTAAAATCTTCAAACTATCAATTTTCCTATTTGACGGAACCCGATAAAATTATATCAATTGAATTGTGTAGGATCTTTTTAATTGATCAATTGAGCTATTTGTACACATCTCTCCACACATTTCTTGACAAATTGATGACGTGGAAGTGTTATAATTATTGAATTAAATGTCTAAGATGTAAAATGTGGTATGCAATTGTGTCTCGTGTAAATTCTATAAGCAAGAGTGTAAAGTGAAATGTATTCGTAGCAAGATTGTCAATGGATATTTTTGTATGCCTACTATAGATCTTAAAAATAATTTTTTTTAAAAAAGGAAAAAGAAAAATTGCTAAACAAAAAAAAAGTACATGATGAAAATACCGTTATTTTGGTTATGTGCAATTCAAGTCACACTACCTGATAAAAGAATTTTCAATATTGGATCATTTTTATCCCACGGGGATTGTCTTGTACCAAAATTGATAGTTTGATGATCTAACATTGAAGCAAATTGAATAGGGATATAAGTGCTTCCAATAGTAAAGTTTGAGGACAGCAACTGCAAATTTCTCTTTTAATTTTGTGCTATTAAACTCTAATTCATGGATAGAAAATTGCAAGCTCTTTTTTTTTTTTTTTTTTTTTTTTAATATTCCTACAATCCTACTGAACCACAAATATGTATACTTTACATGTTTTAGTTTTAAATTTACACTTTACCTATTATATTTTACAGTATAGTAACATAAAATAACTTTGACTAATTAATTTACAAATTTACCACAAAAAATAGTTAAATAGAAAAATATATCCATAAATGAAAATCGCAAATCATATTATCTGTATCACATTATGTAACATTTTACGTACTAATTTTGTAACTATTTTTTTATTGTCCAAAAATTCAATTACTATTAAATTTTCATCTAAAGTTTATTTATTTTATTTCTCATTATCCGTTCCTCCATAAATTAACCTTCAATTTAGTCCTCTCACTACATCATTTCGTAATTTTTATTTTATTTTTTTACATGAATTATATATTTTTATTAATTATATTTATAAATTATTCTCTTCTATGTAATTTTCTCGTCCACGGTAAATATCAATAAAATTATCGTGCAATTTTAACAGTTCTTGAAGTTGCAAAATTACCCCAACTTAAAATGAATAAAAAAAAATAACAACTAATGTCAAATATCGTTTTAATTGATTGTTTATAATTTTTATTCATTGAACAATTTTTTTAATTATAAAATAGAAATTAAGAAATTTTATTTGTTTCTACGAATAGTGGGAGAGTCTGTCAAATGAAGTATTTACTAATTTTTTCAATATGTTATTAACTTACTCAAATTAATTTGTATTGATTTGAAGTTAGATTTTAAGAAGGGGAGATAATAAATTTGTAAATCGTATATTCAAAAAAATCCTTTAAATAAAATCAATAATTAAAATTAGTATGCAAAAACGTATTGCAATGTAAGTGTGTGATTTTTTGAACATTTAATTATTGGTTTATACCTAAACCCAGCAATAATTTAATAAATTTCTTAATTATCTTTTTTTTAGATCAACACAAAAGTTTATGTCCAACTTAACGCTAGATTTCATCGCAATCTAAAATTAAATTTTAAATTCACACTTTGAAAGTCGATAAAAATTGTGAATCTTATAAAATGTATAATTAAGATTAAGATTTGATAAAATATTAACTCAAAAATCACTTAGGATCCGTTTGACTGTCAAAAGTGGAAAGCATTCCCCAATTCCACGTAAGTTGGAAAATAAAAATTCAAGTACCCCGTAGAAATGTATTTTCCATTAAATCGGCAAAAAATAAATTTAAAGTGGTTGTATTTTGAAATACGAACTTCATTTCTATTTTCATATCAAATAGGCAAAGTAGAAATTGAATTTTTCGGATGTGATAAATTTAAACCAATTAAATAGACCCTTAGTTACTAATGTCTTGTTTGGCAGGAATTAAAATTAAAATTTAATTTAAATCAAAGTCTAAGAATTGATTTTAATCATATAATTTATGATATTCACACCTTATCAATCATGCAATAAATCAATTTTATCAAAAAAAAAAAAAAAAAAACGATTTTAATCTCCACCGTCAAAAGCATATCTCGGTGAGCTCGGAGATGGAGGGTGGCCCCATGTGTCGTATAGTAAACGATAATCTCAAGGCAAACAACGGAATATTGCAGCCAATCAATCATATGACCAACAAAAATATAATAATTTAAAACTGATATTTAGAATTTAAAATGTCCGGTCTCTGGGAACAAACCAGATCCTCTGACATATCATGGAAGCACATTTTCTTTTCACTTCTGTCAGAAGTTACTTGGGTCAGTTTGATTGTAAAGTGAAAAATGAATAGGAAGAAAAAATTTTATAGAAAATTTTTTTTTACTAGGAATTGTAATTAATTGTATTTGATTGATATAATTTTTTATGAAAAATATTGAAAGTTTGGAATTCGTTTGACTTCTTTTTTTATGAAAATTGTCCATTAAAGTGATAATGTTTTCTATTATTAAGTCTAGAATTTATTCCAATTGCAAAAAATAAAAAAATTGAAAAAAAAATAATCATATCGAATAACATTCGTTTGACTTTGTTTTGCATGGAAATTGTTAATAAAAGTGAAAAAAAAAATTATCATTGTGTCTAGAATTTGTTCCAATTGCAAAAATAAAAAATAAAAAAAAAACTGGAAAATATTTTCTCACCAAAACATAAAAAATTTATTTTCCTAAAAAATGTGGAAAACTTAGAAAGTTGGAAAATATTTTTCCGGAAAAATTTCACTAATCAAACACTACAAAAGTTGGAAAATGGAAAAATGTCCATTTGATTGTATGATTGAAAAATAGGTGGAAAAAAAATGAATTATAGGGAAATTAATTGTCTAAAAATTATTTTGCAGGGAATTGTTAATTTAACGTGTTTGATTGGTATAATTTTTTGCCCGAAAATTTTTTATATTTTGTGTTCGTTTGACTTTGTTTTTCATGGAAATTTTCTATTAAAATGATATTTTTTTTCCACAATTGATTATAAATTTTGTTTCCATTGTCAAAAACTAAAAAAAAAAAAAAAAAATTCCTAAAAAATTCATTTTTTCCCATCAAAGTTCCTACCAAAAAGGTGGGAAAAACAATTCAATCATTTCATGGAAAGTGTGCACGTGTGTGGCATTTCTGGAAAAAGAATTTCATGAAAATTTTAGCATATCAAACATGACAAATGATGAAAAATAGAATTTGAATTCCATTTTATATGGAAATTTTAGCATATCAAACGGGGCCATAAAGAAGTAGTAGATTTTGCCTCCATTTGGATACCATTATTCAGTTTATAAATTTAGGTAAAGTCAAATATTAATTTCAAATGCATATTTATAAATATCACTCATTTTTCTCATAAATTTCGTAAGATTAGTTACTATTTCTATGTATAAACTATTTATAAATTTCTCAAATAAAGACTTTATAATTTGTCATGAGACGTGAATGAGTATATTTTTTATTCCCAATCGTCATATGACCAATCTGCAATATATAAAGACGTTGTCATAACCTTCATATCATTTCGTTTCTAGAGTTCCACTTGGAGATAAGTAAATATTAATTAAGGTATAATTGTCAACTAAGTGATTTTATTTAGTTCGGGGATAGAGGTGACATAATGGTGAAAGTTGAAAATAAATTGAAGTTTAATGACTCAGCTAACACAAAATAGACCTAGTGACTCAATCAAAATTTTGCCGAAAGTTCAATTAGTGCAATTTACCCTTCATTTTTTTTATATTTATTAGTCACAATTCAGGTTTTTTATTCCGGAATACACACACATCTTGCCCTTGCTAAACTTCATGGTCATTTTCGATCATATATTCTCTCAAAAATATATTTTTCATGGTTTTTTCTTGACATTTTATCATACGTCTTAAAAAAACGATTTTCAAATAATCACTTTCACATAATCATTTAATTAGACGAAGAATTAGCAATGCGCATCCTTAACGAAATACTAATTTTTGGGATGCTCTTGTGATTCTTAAAGCATTCTTCTTTGACAATTTCAACCAAATCTGAAAGGTTCTTGATGAAGATAGAGATAAAAATAAAGTTTTAGATAGGATTTTATATAAAATTATGATTTTTTTAGATGAGATTTAGCTCTTGTTTGACCACCATTATTTTCAAACTAATTTTTCTACATACTTATTTGCAAACACACATTACACAATAAAATATTCTATACGTAAATCCAAATTTTTTTTCTACTTTACAACCACACATTCTCCTAAAAATCAGTATTCAAAACATGGTTTTTCCCATTTAACAGTTGTCAAACATGGGCTTAATTACTTCGATAAAAGTCTAGTTTATTAAAAGTTCGTTTGAATTGAGCCACTAGATTAGTTGCTCTATATATAGAGGATTTATTCAATGTAATGGACGCCCTTAATTATATAAATAAAATTGATTTCTTCTTTACCCTAATTCTTGTCTTTTAGTTCGTTGTCAAATTACGACGCTCCTGTAATGGGGAAAAAAACTTGAATGCTGTAAATATTATGTAATTTGAAATATGTTATACTTAGTAGTAACTATAGGGACAATATGTTTTTCCGTAATTGGAAATGGAGAATATAAATATGCTTCAAAAACTAAGAATTAATGTATTGAAAATAACTTGTGTTGTTTAAATTAAAATTGGTTGTCATTATAATTTTGTTGTGACAATAATTTTTAAAATTTATATATTATATGTAAAATAAATATAATTTTAAAATTTACATAACGTAATTAATATTTTGTATTTATTTATTTATTTAATCTTTTCATTAATAAAATTATTTGGTGGTTGTTGTATATTTGATTGAATTTACGAGTGGAAGGGTTGGTATGTTGGTATGTTGGGGTTAGTTGGATGGTAGTTGAGAAATGTGTAGGTGAAAATTGATGGTGATATTATTAATATTATTATATGATTATTATTGTTTTTATTTTTATTGTGAATATTAAGATGTTGGGAATATTATGTAATTTTAAATATGGTAAATAATATATATTTAATAGTAATTATAGGGAGAATATATTTTTCCGTAATTTGAAATGGAGAATAAAAATGTGGCTCAAAAACTAACAATTATTGTATCGGAAATAATTTTTGTTGTTTAAATTAAAATTGGCTGTCATTATAATTTGCGACGATGATTTTTAAAATTTATACATTAAAATAAATATAATTGTAAAATTTACATAATGTAACAAATTTTTTGTATTTAATTATTTGATTAATATTTTCATTGATTCTGTTTGATGTTTTAGAAGAATAAATAAATAAATAAATAAGATAATAAATTTCATTCCCCGTGCAAACACGGGGAGTTGGTGTCTCTCCGTGCACGCACGAGGAGGGTAAATACCCGTGGACGCACGGGGAGAAGGAAACTCCCCGTGTGTGCACGAGGAGTTAGGTTCTCCCTATGCGTGCACGGGGGAGTTGATGTCTCATGTGTGACTGTAATTCAACGTGAAAAATTTGGAGGACAGTTTCGAGGTTTGACGGTTAAATATTGCATGTACATAAAAGGCAACACTTCTCAATAACATGAAATGAATGTGGGAAAAAAATTCAAATTATTTTATTAAATATTCAGTAATAACACGACCACTAGAAATAATTGTATAGACAACAATTATGAAACTAAAGATAGATAAAATTAGGAGGAAGAATTTTGATTACAAGGCAGAACCTTCATCATAATATCCTCTTCACTTTCTTTTCCTTTCGAGCTTATGACAACGCATGTTGTTGGTATTTCCCCTGCTCCTTTGTCTGGTAACCTGCAAAATGTAGTCCTTTTCAGTGACATTAGTTCTTATAGTAAGTTGGTAATCGAGATTTGAAATGGTTAATACCCTACGACGGCCATGTCTTCAACTCAATGGTGAGATAGAAGGATTGCCTCTAATTCAACATGAGCAACCTATCAATTACATGTAAGTAACCGCTCAAGGTTTTTGGTTTTTGACTACGTTTTCATACTCCAAACCAAACTTATTTGTCTTTATTGCAAATGATTGATCAAAAGGCCAATCTCTTTATTGATTTGAAAGACCTATTGATAGAGTTATTTGGCCATTTTATGGTACCTGGAATCCTTTGTATTTGATCAATTTTTTGATGCGATCCACAAGAAAAACATCCCCATCATCATTAATGTAGCCAATGTCACCTGTGTGGAGCCACCCTTCTTTGTCTATATTGAGAGCAGTCTCAAACTCATTCTTATAGTAACCTGGAAAATCTTGCATAGATCCTTGTGTTGGGATCACTTAAAAAAATTAAAGAAATAGCAGGATCGATAAACTTCACCTCAAGATTTGGAAGTATAAATTCCACTGAGTTTCTCTTTGCAATTACATAGCCTTTATTTGGATCCCCATGTGTTAGTGTAATGCAACTGGGCTCTATCATTCCATATGCCTAGTAATGAATCATAAATAAAGTCAAAGAACTGTTTCTTGTAAATTTTATATTGGGTTTCATAGAAAGTGAACAACATAAATTGTGTATTACCTCTTGTACCTGAAAACCTGGAATTTTTTTCTCAAATTATGTTAGAATTTTAGGGGCAAGCGGGGCCGTTGCCGTCATGATGGACCTGAGCTTGAGTTTACTAAGATCAAATTCATCAACTATGGGGTTCTTAACCAATCCCAAAATGTTGGGTGGTACAATTGGTGCAAAGGTGATCTGGTGCGTGATCAATGCACTCACAAATGCCTGTAGTTCGTATCTACGCATCACCACCACTTTTCCCTTGTTTCTAATAGTGGCACAACATACTTTAGCCGTACCAACTGTTATAAATTCATTGGGAAGTCTGTTGTTGCCCGGATATGATTATCGAGCAATATCAAAATTAATAAGGATGTAGGAAGTATTCATTGTAGCAGATATCAGTGGCAATCTTCCGTCTATATTAAATCATCCTGTCTGTAGAAACTACTTGTATTGGATAGCCTAGAATGAAGCATTCTATGTATTTGAGCCAAAAAACTCCACAGTTTGGCCTACAAAATAAATAGTTTTACATTCAATGCAATAGGTATGGTAAATGTAAAATTATGTGAATAAGGGAACAGAATATTATAGTGACGAATAAATGCATTATATATTTACCCATTATGTATAGAAGGTTGATATTGTTTGATATCAATCGCCAGTGGTCTGTTTGGAGTTTTCTTCCCGTAGCGCATGTAGTTAGCAAATCTTGGGGTTGTCAGTATTCCTCTTTTTAGGTCAATCACTACGTTTGAATGTGCTCGAATTTGTTCTGGTGTATGAACATTGTTTTTACAGTCATATATTTCAATTTTTCATTTGGGAATGTTCACAAAAAATAGATACCATGTGTTACCTGGGTACAAACATAGAATTAATAGGTATTTGCATCTTAACCACGAATGACCGACCATTGGTAAATCGCCATTTACGTATTGTTGTAAAACGGGTAAATTTCTTGCTTCTCTAATAGTATTTGTATCTTGAATTTCTATATGGAGCATCATATGACGAGTACATTCTGGTTCATAATTGAAGTCTAGGATTGCATATTCCTTTGAAGCAGGGGTGGACTTGTCGTTAATGAGACGCCGCAACAATGTTAATTCCATATCAATACTCTAACAGAAGAAGTAGATGTAATTTAAAAATATTATTTATGGAATTCAATGTATTATGAGAAATGGATTTCACTAACCGCAATAGGTATATTTTGGGTTGTGTCTATGATAGATTCGAGGAAGTTCCTTTCATGTAGGTTGTGACATGGATCTTTCCATAATGATCTGCATGACATGGTTTAATTTAATGTAAAATGCATAAAATTAAAATGAAGTTATGGAAGAAGATGAAATACAAATAGATTCATTACCATGGTTCATTTTTTGCTATCCAATCTGTAACTGTTTTGTATCTCTCTACACAATAGTCTTCCAAAGGAAAATTTGTTGGTGGTATGGAAGATTGTACCTTTTTTCCTTTGGTTTTCTTCTCTGTTGCTTTTGAAAGAATATTGTGAGTTTGTTGAGATGATGATGTATGCTGTACAACAGGGCTCATATGGACAGGAGCACTTTCATGAAGAGACTGTACAAGAGTCTGCATGTTTGATTCCCATGTGGATAATTTGTCTAGAAAATTGACATTTTGTTCGTTAATGTAAAATCTTACTGAACTTAAATTGGTATCTACATGGTTTTGCATAGTAAAATGCATGGCCTGATATTCTTCTTGCGACTTCTGATGTTGAATAAACAATTCTTTTTGGTATTGCAGAATTGTTTCGTACATGTGTTCTTGTCTATTTGATTGTTCTACAATGGTTGTTTCCAAGTTGTTATAGAAATGAGATAGATCTGATGCAATGTTTGTTCTCATGTTGTCACATAAACCAGACACATCTGATATGATCTGCTGCCTATATGTGCCTAACGTTTGCTCCATTTCTTCTCTTTTGATATAGTTGGAGCTAATATGAGTAGAGCTTGAGGTGGCTGGAATGGAAGTAGGTGGCATGGTATCAGGTTGATGGAGTTGTTGAGGGCTACTGTTCAATTCTCCTGTGACAATTCCATGAAGTACGCTATGTTCATTATCATCTGGCATTGAAAGAGTTGTATACCAAATTGTTTGTAATTCTTCGTTTGTGGGTTGTAATATTGTCTTTGCTAGAATCTGCAAGTGTAATAAAATAGTTAAATAACGTTCTGATTTTTTTTTTCAAAAGTAAAATATAAAGTATATGTATACTGTTACGTTATAAGGAATATAATGAATACATGAAATACCTTTTGGGTAGACAAAAATTTCCTAATTGTATTTTCTGTTAATACTTTATGTGGCCTCCATCTGTACATTCTTGTTGTTCGTATTGTTCTACTTTTAGGTTGTCCAAATTTTCAGCCAATCCGTGGGAATGCTTCGTATATCCAGTATTGATATAGGTGAAAATATATATTAGATATATAAAGTTATAAATCAATGAATAAAATTATATATAGAGTATCGAAAAGAAGAAAATAGAAGAATAATACCTGGAATGCAAGTATGTATCCATGTAATGAATATTTGGATTTAGGTTGTTCATACTCATGCATTCTTTGTACTCTTTCTACATATGATGCTTGTAATGATCTTAGTAGAACAATATATGTTTGAAAACCCCATGGATATGCGAGGAAGGCATCAATGTTTTCAACCATGGATAAAATTTTTTGGTCAATATATCTTCCAGTGGGTTAAAAATACACTCTACCAACATTACTAGACCAAGTTTGTATTTATCATCTTCGCTTTCACAAAGGTAAAACGCTTCAGATATCGTTGTCATTTTGATTCTGCTCATACCATTGAAGTACTCACTTTTAAGTCAATTATTAGTAAGTAGAAATTCTATAGGTATCTCATGGCAAGGTAATCCTATTATAAGGCAAAACTCATGCATACTGAAGATGGCTAGTTGGTTATCTAATTTGACTCATATTTCATTACTTTTACCACAATTAACAACGTGCATTATAAACTCATGAACCAGTTTACCACTAAACTGTTCTTCTTCTTCAGATCTATGGAAAACACTACATATAAATGCATGAAAGTTACTACCCATCAAATCTGCTTGTTGTTCTTCATTGATGAGCTCTACAAAATTCCTAAGATACTGATGATTAGGATATTGAGTCACGCCAGCAGAATACCAATGGTTTGGAGGAAGTATGTAAGGTAAGGAAAACAGTGTATGCTAAATGTATGACTAATAAAATTGTACTGATTGGTAGAATTTCTGCTCGTACGTACTTCATCTATTCTCCTTGAAGCAAATAGCAGGAGAGAAAAATAGTAATCACAATTTGCAGTACTTGTAATATGCGACATTTCACTAAGAAGATAGACAGAGTTTAACAATAACCAATTTTTCATTACAAGACTACTTGGAACTTAAAAGTTAACATTGAAGTTGTTAAAACCGTATTAGCAATAAAAGCTTGATGAGGTGCATAATTCCAAAGACAACATGATTTAAACGCTACAGGATGAATACTGAGTTGTTTTAATTATATTACAATTTATTGTAGTATCTTAATACCTGATATTTTACAGATGGACATAAAGTTTTAAAATTAAAGCAGCAAACAATGTATAGATCACTAAATGACAATAAGGATAGAAATTAACCATTTAATCATCAAATCATTGGAAATAAGAAATTATTGAACACGCATAAGATGAAGATCAACACACCTTTTTTCTAACAGAAAGTCCAAAGTTGAGTGCCCATAAAATTATATTTACAGAGAGAAAGTATTCAAAGTAGAAAATAGAAGTGGGTTTGTCTTGCACGGAAGAAGGTTTTTCTGTTTCCTTTTTTAGTATGAAGAGTTAAATAAGTGGTTGGGTTTGAATGGTATTAATAGTACAATAAGTGGTTGGGTTTGGTGGTGGTTGTTTATTTGATTGAATTTACGAATGGAATGGAAGGATTGGTAACTTCGTATGGTATGTTGGAGTTAGTGGAATGGTAGGTGATGATTGAGTAGGTGGAAAGTAATGGTGTTATTATTAATATTATTATATGATTATTATTGTTTTTATTTTTATTGTGAAGATTATGTAATGTAAAATTTGTTAAATAATGTTTAGTTATAAAGTAAGTTTGTTTTTAATTTTAAATGGGAAAAAAAGATTTGAATATTGAGAATATTATGTAATTTAAAATATGTTAAATAATATATACTTAGTAATATTTATAAAGAGAATATATTTTTCCGTAATTGTAAATGGAGCATAAAAATATACCTCAAAAATTAATAATTAATGTATCGAAAATAATTTGTGCTGTTTAAATTAAAATTGCTTGTCATTATAATCTTGTTACGATGATTTTTAAAAATTTATATATTATCTGTCAAATAAATATAATTTTTAAATTTGCATAATTTAATAAATATTTTGTATTTATGTATTTAAATAATATTTTGATTGATTGAATTGCGTTTGATGTTTAAAATAAAGGAAAAAAAAAAGAATGAATGTCACTCCCCGTGTGAGCACGTGGAGTTTGGTTTTCCCCATGCGCGCACGGGGAATTGGCCTCATCCCGTGCGTGCACTGAGAGTTCGTTTCTCTCCGTGCGTGTACGGGGAGTTTCATGCCTCTTTTTTTTTGTTCCTATTTTATAACAATGTCTTTTATTAACGAGGTATGTTTAATAATTTGAAACGAACTGACGTTTTTTTAAAACTTTCATCCATGCAATACAGGCTACGTATGTAATGAAAAATTTAGAGTAGTAAAGCGTCTGAATCTACGAGGAGAAGAAATATTAGAACAAAAGATTGATTTTATTTATAATACAGTAAGTTGTTGATAGCCATGCAGTTTATGTTGCTGTAACCTGTTCATATTTCTAACCAAAATTACCTAAAATGTGTAAAGTTAAAATTTAAATACACCAAATGAATAGACATCTTGAAGAGTGACCTCTGCTATAACACCTGAAAAAAAATTGTTATGATTTTATTTAGGGTAATTGGCGCAAAACGTCCCTACCTATGACGGGTTTTGTGGAAAACGTCCCTACGTTTGATTTTTTGGTGCAGAACGTCCTTACCTTTGCATTTTCTTGCGCAAAACATCATTTTCACCAATTTTTAACCTAAAATGACTATTATACCCTCCTATATAAATAAATAAAAAAGAAAAGAAAAATAAGGAATAAATTGCAATCTTACTCCTAATCTTTTTAAAAAATGCAAATGAGTCCAAAATTTATAAAAATATTAAAAAAAGAAAAAAAATCTCTCTCCTCCACATCCTCCACCGCCACCAACGTCCATGCCACCTGAAAATTTCCCTCCACCTTCAGCTGCTAAACCACCCCAAAATTGACCTTCACCTTCGACATCAAGCCTCCAGAAAGTTCACCCCTTCCAATTCTAACTCATTATCTCCACCATCTTTGAATTCTCAATAACAGAAAATCAATTTAATTTCAATCACAGAAAGTCAATTTAATCTCAATCACAGAAAAGGCGATTGGGGTTTGTAAATGGAAGACACCAAGGATCGTTAGGTCGGTCTTGATTGAAACCTTCATTCTCGCAGCTCCAGCCTTCAGCTGCCATTTCAATTCAGCCTTCTCCACCTCCATCTGCCTCCTCCGACTCAGGTCTCGCAAGCCGCAGCTGCTTCGCCACTTCCGTCCCTGAGTCTATGAAGTTCCGCATGATAGCAGCTGTTCGATTTGAGCCCTAGACCAGTTGACCAGCTGCTTTGCCTCCATGACTGCCGACGATTCTCAACCCTGAAGAAGAAAAAATAGAGGCATGCCTGATTCCTTTACTCCCGAGCTCAAATTAGACAGTTGGGCAGACGTTAAAGGCCCTGATTTTTTTTTTGGAAACCCGTCCCTGTTCTGCAGCTAATCAGGAGAAGAGAGTTGGAGGACAGTAAAGTTTTTTTTTTCTTTTTGTAATATTTTTATAAATTTTGGACTCATTTGCATTTTTTAGAAAGATTAGGAGTAAGATTACAATTTATTCCTTATTTTTCTTTTCTTTTCTTTTTTATTTATTTATATAGGAGGGTATAATAGTCCTTTTAGGTTAAAAATTGGTGAAAATGATGTTTTGCGCAAGAAAATGCAAAGGTAAGGACGTTCTGCACCAAACCCGTCATAGGTAGGGACGTTTTGCGCCAATTACCCTTTTATTTATTTTGTATGCAATATGTTTCGAAATCATATTTATAACTGTAGAATATTTAATAGGAATTTTACAAATGTTGTTGTTGTTATTCATGTGGTGTTCTAGTTCATGAAATGTAGTAAGTTGTTATTGTGAGAAAATGAAGTTTAAGTTGTTCTCATGCAGTTCTTCAATCTTTGGTCTTCATGTTATCATCCAGATTCTTTGATCAGATGAACTTTTGAACTGACTTCTATTCTCCTTTACTATTGCATTTGAGACAATATAAGTTTTCCCTAATTCAAGCTGATCGTTAAGTGTAGTAATATTTGTATCATACAAAGTTGTTGTAACCTCATTACCCTGTATAACAAAAATCGGAAAAGTGCTTACAAAATATACATGCATAGTAAATAAAATTAAAAAAATATTTAACTCTTACTGTATGTGTACCTCTAAATCCATCAGGAGAATAGTTTAGTAACTAGGAGTGGAATTACGAGCATTCTTTGGTGATTGCTTTCCAGTGATGACTACCTTTGCGGACCAATTAGTTTCTGAAATTGCAATTTGTAGGATAAGTTTATAGTGTGCAGCCATGTTTTTGTTGAAGATTAAGAGAACTGTAATATATGTTTTTTGTTTGATGTTTCAATTTTGAAGTGTAAAATTAGGGTATTTATAGAAAACGTAAGAGATTGAATAGATATATTAATTTCAATGAATAAATAATGAATTTGGGTCTATAAGATTAAAGGTCAAACTTAACAATTTCAAGTTTCAATGTAGCTACGTGTCCTAACAAATATCTATTTTCAGAAGATGAGTTGTAATTGTTGATTTCTGTAACCATTTAGTAGAAAACATCTGTCGTTCGTAAAAGAAGAAATATATTTCTTGGATAATAAAGTACTATAAATTTGATTATATATTTTTCTGTAGGAATACAACTTTATTTTCTTCATCCGTATTTGTATTCTGTAAAATTTGAAAAATTATAATGTGAATAAGTCCTAATCGAACACGTTTAGCATCTACGATGAGCATTTGATGAATATATATTTTATTTGAAAATGCGCATTTGATAGGTTTTGTTGTTTCGGAAGTGATATTAGGGAAGGTAATAATAGGGTTGTTTAAAAAAAAAAAGGATTTATATATGGGGTGGTTTTTTTTTTTTTTTTGGGTGAATTCTTAAATTTATGATGTTACCTCGAAGTTAAGAACTATCAATAGTCAAAATCTTGTTATTAAACAATATGAAATTATTAAGAAGGAACCACTTTCATTCGTATTAAATAACAAAATAAATATGAAAGGAATACATGTCGGATTATTGATATTATATTTTTGCGACGTTTTATGATTTGTTTAAAAACTTAAAGGAAAGTTGAACAATAGAATACTACAATTATGAAGTGTATAAAAAAAAGTATAACATTGTACATAAAACAATAGCAAAATGAATATGTTGAAGTAAACAAAATTTGAAGCCTAGATCTATTGAATGTGTCTCTAGGTCGATTTTGTAAACATGATAGAACGACATTATATTAATGAGTGTCTTAAAGTGACTAAGAACAGTAATACGCACGGTCGACAAAAATTGAAGTCACTGTTGAGCGAATATTTGAATCTTCAATTTGCAAAATATGGAGCTACTGATGAAACTAACAAGAAGAAAAAAAAACTGTCATTATAAAGAGACATGTGTAAACTGATAAGTGTATATAATAATAATAATAATAATAATAAACGTTATAGTATTCAGGATTTTGTCGTACTTCATAGTAGCTATAAAAAAAACTGGTTTTCCAATAAGAATGATATGCCTGTTTTTTTGTTTTTTTGAAGTGACAGATATGATATGAAGTGATCAAAACACTTCATTTGTTTTTCTGTACGGGTTGTACAATTTTTTTCTTAGTAAAAAATGAATGGAACAATATAAAATTATGTTAATTTATACGTTTTGCAATTTGGTAATTAAATGAATGGATTTTTTAGTCTAAAGTTTTATTTATAAAAGCTTAATATATGGTGGATTAAACCTAATTTGTTAGATGTGTATAAAAATGGAAAAGTGGAACATAAAAAATATTTAGATTTCAAAATTAGAAAATGATGTGAAAAAAACTATTATGTAGTTAGAAATATATATTATGAGAACTGGTATTACATGTGATAATCGCTATTAAGGATTTGTTTCAGAATATTTATATTTAACATAATAAAAGTATGTATGTATTATAAATAAAATTAAACGTTTGAAATAATATTAATGATAATATTTCATTTATTGATATGAATGCATAGGACGAAAGTAACTTTTTGAATAAAAAGAAGGGAAAATATACCAAAAAAAATATTGAGTACCAATAAATATCATCATTTATCAGCTCAATAATAATTTTTCAATCCACAAAAAGAATAAATTAAAAGTTTCTATTTTTAAATAATATGTTTTGAGAGGAATAATAATTTTAATTTTATTGCCATGAATAAAAGTTTATTTACCCAGTAATGAATTTATTTGAAAAAGAATTAGGTTTATACAAAATGTAGTTCCAATACGGATTGGAACTATATCATTTATGCTTCTAAAAAATAAATCTGAATAGCAATTATATGCAAAAAGAAAAGAAAAATGGGAAAAAAATACTAACATGTGGCTGGTGTTGAAGTTGTAAGAGAATAAGTTAATTATATTCCTTCATTACCTGTATATGAAAAAAATTAGAAAATACAAAATATGAAGTCAGTCGAACAAAATATAATGGCTAAAAATGAATAGTATAATACTATGAAATAAGAGCCCTATTAAAATATAGAAGTATAATTTAAATTCTACCCGGTAAACTAGTAGTAGTTCGATGATGGTCTGTATTGATCTACAGTGAAAGAACTTCTTTATATACTATATTTTTGGTACATGTCATTTGCAATGGTTCAATATTGATGACTTAAGTAGAACTTTTAAAGATTTCCTTGTTCTAGCTCTTGATAAGGCTACGTAAAGCTGACCATGACAAAAGATTAGTTCTGGAACACATAAACCAACAAAATCAAGTGTTGTCCTTGTGCTTTATTTATCGTCATGCAAAACACGGCCAAATTGAAAATTGAGTTCTTTTATATGGAATTGAAGTATGATCACTTTGAAGTGGTATGAAAGGAATTCTTGGTAAAAATACATATTTTCCATAATATTCCTCTGATGTAATTTCAGCAAGAATTATATTTTTCTCAAATTTTCGACAGGTTAGTCGTGTTCCATTACATAATCCTTCGGAAGGATTAATATTTCGTAACAACATAATAGGGCAGTTCACTTTAAGATTTAACTCATGTGGTGGAATACCATTTGAAGTTAAACTGTTTAGGAAATCTTCTTGTAAATGACGTTTTGATTGAACGATTGCTTCATCGAAGCTATAGTATGTAAAAATTTGACCAAGGATTTGTTCTAATAAGATTTTATTAATATGATCAACACAGTCGTTTCGAGATGTAAAAATAACTCGATTTGACATTGTATGAAAATTGTCAGTATATGCTTCTATATTTGGAAAAATATTTTTAATTAAAAGTTTCAAAGATATAATTTCATTCTCAAATGGTATAATTATATCGTCTGGAAGTTGAATGCAGATACAAGAATGTTGCTATTTTGTTCCATTCCCAATTCGTAATAAATAATCACAAAAAGTAGGATCGAATTTTGCCCTCATATTTTCGACTAATGGTAGATGTGTCAATAAAGGCCATAGGTAAGAAAAGACTAAGCTCGCGTTGATTATGTATTCTTTTTCCCTTTTAATACTACTGGGAAAACTTGTCGAAAATCTCCTCCAAGAACCATCATTTTACCACCAAAAACCAAATTATAATCATTAATATCTTTTAACATTTTATCTACAGCTTCAACAGTACATCGATTAACCATCGGGGCTTCATCCCAAATGATTACTTTGCACATTTTCAACAAAATTCTTAAAGCAGATTGTTTACTTACAGAACAACTTACCTCACATACTGTTTCCAAAAAAATTTTAAACCTTGAATGAGCAGTTCGACCTCCTGGTAAAAGAGATGCAGATAATCCAGAAGACGCAGTTGCTAAAGCAACTAAATTTTGAGATCGTACTGTATGTAGCAATGCTTTATATAAATATGTTTTACGTGTGCCGCCTGGACCATCAATGAAGAAAGCACCATTTAATCCCAACGCTATTTTTTCCATAATCATATCATATGCAATTTGTTATTTATTATTTAAATTTGCCTCATAAATATAGCCTTCATCAATATTTAAATTTGTTGTCTCTTCTTCATTCATTCTTTTTAATCTATCATCTTCGTTTATATTCACATGGAATGATACGATTTCATAGTCGTTTATATTTTTACCTACATATTCTAAAATACAATTAGGGTCCGTTTGATTGCAAAGGTGGAAAATGGGTGGAAAGAAAATGAATTCCAGGGAATTGAAATGCCTAGAATTTGTTTTACTGGGAATTATAATTAATTGTGTTTGATTGGTATAATTTTCCACCTGGAAAATGTTGAAAGTTTGGTGTCCGTTTAATTTCATTTTTTATGGAAATTGTCCATTAAAATGATAATCTTTTCTACCACTGAGTCTAGAATTTGTTCCAATTACCAAAAAGTAAAAAAAAAAAATTTTTTAAACAATTAGAAAAAAATATCATATTCGTTTGACTTTGTTTTGTATAAAAATTGTCAACAAAAGTGAAAATCATTTTTGCAATAGTTGATAGAATTTGTTGTTATTGCTAAAAAAAAAAAGGTGGAAAATGTTTTCCCACCTAATAGGTGGGAAAACAAAATCAAGATTTTGTGCATCAAATGATTGTACCTAGAAAATAGGTGGAAAACGAATTCCCTGAAAAAGAAGACGCATCAAACAGCTAAAAAGTGGGAAAATGGAAAACATTTTCCATGGAATTCACGGCGTATCAAACGGACCCTTAATATCCTCTAAAACCTGCAATTCAGGATGATGTGAAGAAATATTTTCATGTATGTAATTATTAATCATATAAGATTTGAATTTATTCCATAATAATTTTGGAACATTAGGACTACAAAGAATAAAAAGTGTAGCAAAAAAACGTCTTAAAGAAGTAGACATTTCGTAATTAATAGCTTTAAAAAAAATATTCTTCACAGTGATTATCCTCACCTAATAAACCATGTAAAAGTGCTGCTTCTCGATATGTAACAACAGTAACTCCATTTGAAGTTCGTAAATCTTGAAATGATGTAGAACCTCGAATATAATTAATAAGAACACGAAGAAAATAACACTCTTCAGATGGATTTACTGTAACAATTCGTCCTATAACAATTTGTTTTTTTCTATAACTCCAAATTTTCTTATTTGTATTCTAGACAAAATGTGTTTGGAAATCTCGGTACAAAAGTGTACGTGCAAACTCATCTATTTCATTCATTCGAAAGAATTCAGTCAACATTATTTTTTTCGTTTTTTCATTCTGAACAACAGTACATAAATTATCTTCATTATCATAGGTTATTTGTTGATGATTTTCGATATGAAGTTGTAAAGAATAAACGGTTGTACAAATTTCTGATAGATTAAAAGAAAAAATCATCTACATAGTTTCAGGTGGAGATATCCATCTAGCAGATTGGTAATCAAAGATTTCATCAACATTTTTCTCTATGTCGTGTGTGAGGACTGAAAAATGAATACGATCATGTCCTTTGTAAACATATTTGTACAGATATTTTACAACTTTGATAGAAGAACATATTTCAACATTAATATGACAATCAGATTTTGCACTTAAATATGGATTATATGGTACAACCATCGATTGTCAATTATTTGACCTCTAACTTTAACAGAAACATTAGTATTACGACGTTTATGTAAAGGATATGAATGTTGACCAAATATAGTATTATTACAAAAATATCTAGGACATTTATTTTTACAACCTTTATTTGCTTCCATACATACATTTTTTTTGTATTTAAGTTCCCATAAGGACCATGCATATTATGTTTAACAATGACAAAATGAAGATATGTATATTTATTTTTGTCAGGATTTTCACAAGATACTATTTTATCAACATCTTGAGCACAAGTAATTTTATTTTTAGAGTTAAATATTAATAACATATGAACATGAGGAATTCCTCTTTTTTGAAATTCGATTACATATATTTGTGCGCAATAACGGGGCCTAGGATTATTTTTTTGTATAAATCCTGTTTTAATTCTTCTAATTTTACTCTAAATATACGTATAATCAAATATGGTCGATTTTGAACTTCATCATTCATTTGTAATTCTTGCCTAATCTCAGACCAATTTGGATTACATGTTATAGTTAAGAATATATCCGGTTTGCCATAACGTTATACAATAGTCATTCCATCTATATATCTTTTTAACATATCACAAGGTCCACATGTAAAGAATTGTGGTAAAATAAATTTTCTTCCCACTTTAGATCCTCTTGTTTCCCCATTTTGAACACTATCTACAATATCTTGATAAAGTTTAACACGAATTTATTTTTGGTTATTACGAAAATAGTATAGTCTTGCAGTTTCAATTTTAACATACATATCTACAACATATTGTTGAAATAATCTACCAACATGAAGTAATACAGACTTATCAGAATTTCTAATTTGTGATTTATATGAGTAGTACTCTCGACAAGATACATGTGTACGTGCTTTTGCATGATCAAGTACTACAAAACCAAAAGAGAAACAAAAATCAATATTTCATGGATAAAGTAAGGTACTACCCAAAATATAAACTTTTAATAGTATGTAAAACATATTTAATGACATGTATTCTCTATTTCAATAAATTCAACTGCAGAAGTATTCGTGTTCGGGAAAATATCAAATGTGGACATATGTTCAGATTGGAAGTATATATTTTTGTATCTCTTAATACCTTCATGCCAACCAGATTCTCCACATGGAAAGAGTAACGGATGACGGGTCATAAAATCCATAATAATAATGAATTTTATGTGAATCATTAGAATGTCCATATATGATGATATCAAGAGCTCGGATATTAGCATGTTCATCATTTTCGACCCATACATTAACTACTTGAGATGTTGTGGGAATATTAAAAACTCTTTGATCAAGTCCTGGATCGCATCGTATTTGTATTTGATGGTCATGCAAATTAGGCATTTCACTTAAAAATCCAAAAAATTTACTGTATGGATTTTTTTTCAAGACTTCAATCAAAAATATTAAGGTGGATTCAACAAAATTTGATGAAATTTTCATTCGATTTTGTACTTCATTTTTTGTATCATAAAAGTACAATTGCATATATTATGGCTTATTGTTATTTGGTACAAGGTCGTTTACATAATGATGTACTTGTCCTTGAACACTAAATGTATAAATATTTTTATAAGTTTTTAACAATTCTTTATCATATTTTACACCAAATGAAGTAAAAGTAAGATTATTATATTCTCTTGCAATTTTTTTAAAATTCCATACAATAAAGTTCTTTAGAAGTAAACAAATTATATAATTCAAATGGTGAGTCACATATAAAGAGCTTAACTTTTCCATTCGAACAACAAAAATCTTTACTTTCTCTGTAAAATTTACGTGCATTACAATGTGTATAATAAATTGACAATGGTAATACATATGCGACAGATGGAATATTCAATTCCTAAAGAGTATCTTCTAATTCATATTCAGAATTGAAAATATTAGATATTTGTTGATTCGAAGTTGAAACGTTATTAGAATTTTGATCCACTATAGATTCACGTTGTTGGACAACAAGGGGAAAATTATTTGCAGATAACATAGGGTCATTTAATATAGTATCATTTCTCCTTTTATGAAAATTACTACAATTATTTTTAGATCTACTTCGTTTATCTCTTTTTCTTTGAATTCGTTGTTGACGAATGGAGGATATGTGTGACTCGTCTCCAATTTCGAACATGGTATTATTAATGTTAGAAATAACATGGCTTCCATGAGTAGAGGTTTCCAAAATATCCATCACACTAGCAACAATAATTTTTCAATATTTCAACTGCAATGAAAGATCTATAAACTAAGAGAATTCAAAAATATTATACATTAATGAGTTTATTGAATCATTCATACATGGAAAAGAAAATGTAGAAATATAACTAATTACGTAGAGAAAATTGTTAAAAATTATATGGAAGTGTTCAAACTTTCTAATATAAAAAATAATAATTACATAACATTATGCAGAATAGAATCGTAAAGAATAATAGTAGACAACATGAAATATAAATATAGAACTAAGGAAGACAGGTACGTATAATATATAACAATAATAACGGCTTGGAAACATACAGAATTTGAAGCTCAAATTTAACACAAGCAAAAAATATTTCTAAACATTCAAATGTAAAAAAAATAAGAATAATATAATACTACGAAGAAAAATAAATATTAACTATCAAAATTGCATACTGAAAGTATGGTAATAAGTTAAAACTCAAATCATAAGAAATGAATACCTAGGGAAGTGAGAAGGGAAATTTTGAAGAAACAAATAAACCTAGCATGAAATAGTTATTTGAAAACATCAAAATGTAAAACTCAAATTCAACACAAGCAGAAATTATTTATAAACAGTGAAATATTTGACTAAAAAGTACGAAAGAAAAAAAATGTAACTATCAATGCCGTATAATACAATTACGGCAACAAGTGAAAGCTCAAATAATGAATACATGGCGAAGTGAATTTGTTTTTTTTTTTTTGAAGAAATAAATAAACGTAGCATGCAACAGTTATCAAATTGATATACCTTAAGTAATTGGTATCCTATCCAGCAAGCGATATAGCCTTATTTTGAATAGTTGGGTTGGAAATATAAACCAAACAAGCATAAGAAAATACAACATGTAAAACTCAAATTTCACGCAGGTAGAAATTATTCATAAACAGTGAAATGTAAAAAAAAAAAAAAAAATTAAGAACATAATACTAAACGGTACAAAGGAAAAAATGTAAATATCAAAATCGCATACTATAATTACGACAAAAAGTCTAAACTCAAATCATAAGAAATGAATACCTGGAAAAGTGGAATTTTTTTTTTTGAAGGAACAACTAAGCGTAGCCTGCAATAGTTATAAACCAAACAAGCATAAGATATTCGTAAGTAATAATTAAATCAAAGAGGAAGATAACACAAAACTAACTTAGAACACAAAATCAAACCGCAGATACTATAGTAGGATGATAGAAAACACTGGTACAACTAGTGATATTTTTTTGTTGATCTGTTTAGCTATATATATGGAGAAAAAATATGCATGCTCCTAAAGATAAAGAGAAGATCTGGATACAAAAATCGACATAAGATAGATATGAGAATGTCGGTCAGTTTGAATGGACATTAAATGAAATATGTCGGATGAACAATGAAGCAAATGCATGACGAATGAGAAAATGAACATGATATGAACAAAAAAAGGTCGGCCAAACATGTAGTACATGAACAGTGAACTGAATGGATGACAAATGAGAAACATATCAGTTGCTATAAACTAATGAAGTGGGCATGTATTGGAGATGTTGAGTTCTAGTCAACCAAAAAAGTTAGACCTCTTGAAGATAAAGAGAAGATATCTATGGATGCAAAAATCCACATAAGATAGATAGGTAGGTAGGAGAATGTCGATCAATTTGAATGGGCATTAAATGAAATATGTCAGATAACAGTGAAAGACGTGCATGACAAATGACAAAATGAACATCCCAATTGATATGAACAAGGAAAAGGCCGGCAAGGCACGTAGCACATGAACAGTGAACCAAATAGATGACAAATGAGAAACATACAAATTGCTATATACATTAAATGAAGTGTGCCTGTATTGGTGTTGTTGAATTTTAGTCAACCAAAAAAAGTTAGACGAGGCACGTATTAAAAAAAATGAGAATTTGAAGTCAGAGATAACAAGTTTAAGTGAGAAAGAGAGGGCACGAGGTGAATGGTTAACTTAGCATCCTCTCTTTTAAAGGAAATAGGATTTAATACTAAAAATTGTATTTTATCATCTTATTTTCATATATATAAACTATAATTCTGATTTTTTAAATGCAATCTTTAAAAGTAGACTTCCATTTAATTTCCACTTTTTTTATTCACTTGAACCCAATTAATTTCAATAGTCCACTACAATAAATAATCCAATTTAAACCCAATTAATTCCAATAATATTAATTGAGATTTTCAACAACTAGATCTAAAGAAAATCCTCAACCTATTTGTTCTCGTGTTTGGGCTGAGCCGAGCTTGAGCTCATGCTCCAACGAGCCTAGGAGCTCATATGGCCAAGGGAAAAGCCGATCCGTCGCTAACTTTCACCAACATAATTTAACCTAGGGATTAAAATATAGCCCAAGGGCAAACAACTCCAACTTCATGTTTCTCATTATAAATTTATAATGACAAAAAAATGGAGATCAAACAAGGTCATAATGTTTACTATCACTAATTTGATGTACTTTACTCGTCGAACCTAAAAACTCGATATTCCAAGTATTCTTTTTAAGTTGTTGGATTATACTTTAGTCTAAATAGTAGGGCGAGAAAGCCACACATTCAATTCAGAAAAATAACCCACAAAATCACTGAATTGTTGGGGTCTGCAGTAAACAACATAGTGATACATAGTGGACGTGGACACATGGGCGGACCCAGGGTAGGGCCTAGTGGGGCACCTGCCCCACTAACTTTTGGGAAGTTTTTTTTTTTTTTTTTTTTTTTTTATAAATAAAATCATGTTTGGTATTGATTGAAATCTAAATTTTAATCTAAATCAAAGTTAACAATTAATTTTGTTAACATATATCATGGAATCTTTAAATATATAACTTTTATCAAAATTTACTAAAAATTTTGACTTTAATCTCCACCAAACAGTGGCAAAATTACAATAAATTTGAAAGCTAATTTTAAAAATTCTCCGACGATCGTACGCTAATCGATTTTACAAATTGATTATATCATCTCAAAACTTATTTCGAGAACTATATTATGGACATATCGAATAGTCTAAATAGATATTGAAAATAGTTAAAAATACGTTAAACGTAAGTTTTGAAGAAAGACGTCCAACTCGAATATTTTTTTAAAAAAAATTCAATTATTTCATTAATATTTATTATTTTTATGATACAAATTTTTTAATATAATTTTCATCATTTTATTAGGAAATTTTATATGGAATATGACAAAAAAACTTGAATTTTTTACATTCGAAAAAGTCATATTCTATGTAAATGGTCGGATGCAAAATTACACGAGTATAAGTTTTTTGGACGTAAATTTTCGATTGTATAATTTCCTGAACTTTTTTTTCGAGTTTAATTGTGCCCCCCTAAGTTTCAAGTCCTGCGTCCGCCCCCGCGTGGACATGTTCATGAAAATACAGGCATGAGATATGCTTTCTTATACAGTAATCAAATGGTATTCTCCCTAAAAAAAAATTATCCAAAACATAAATTACACAATGGGAAAGCAAACGCCTCTACTTCCATTGAAGATCCTGCAAGGCACGCCTTTTAGCCGGTCTCACAGTTGTTAAATTACCAGTATTGTCCCTCTTGCTATCTGGTACATTCTCTTTCATATTGCCTCTCATGATAGCTTTATTAGGTGTTCCATGTATTAGAATGGCTCTTTTATTCTTTGCTGTTGAACGCTCCTTCAATCCTGAGCCAGGGCCGTCCCTTTGATTATCCCACCTGATCGAATCGCCCTTCTTTCTTGATATCAATGCATTGTTAGCTGCATAACCTTAGGAACACCAAAAAAAAATGAAGCTCAAATAAACAAACAAAATCATGTAAACCACTGTCTAAAACAGCTGAAAAACAAAATACAAAAATTTTGTATACCTTCATCTATAGCAGGATCAGTGTCTGCTTCCCTTGACTCACGAACAGATTCAACCAACTGCATTTCTTCTTTCACTTTTCTAGTTTTATTTTCAATTGTATGCTTATCATTTTCCTCATCAGCATTGACAGGTTTAAGATGGGATTGTGCTAGCAGCTCGACCAAGTTAGCATGTTCATTATCAATACTTTCCACAACATGTGTCGGATCATCAATGCCAACCGATGCAGTAGATTCAAAATCGATATATGCTTTGATGGTATCAGCTACATCACTTTCCTTCAAGGTTTCATGACATCCAGAGACAGACAAAACTGAACCAGCAAGTCTGTCACTCCTAAACTCAACGTTGTCTTTTGATTGATGATCAGGCATTTCAAATTGCTGTTTGATGAGCATAGTAGTTGAATTTTCTTCCACCTCTTTGCTATCCTTCAAATGATCATGTACCAAATTGAAATTCGAGTTATCTGCCTCTGAGTTTCCCACTTCTTTATTTTCTTTTAGGGGTAAATGCATTTCCAAATAGCTTAACATAGGGGATTCATCACCATGATCTGTGGATTTATGTTCAAGTAAATAGTTATAGAAGCTTCCATAGTTACTTGAAGCATTACAAACTTGTCAGTTATCAAAAGAATAAAAAAAAAAGTACCTTTGACATTTGTTGCAGAATATTTTACAAGACGAGCACTAACCTGCATCTATATTATCTGCATTCTGAAAGGTGTTGTGCGTCTCCTTTGCCTCCGCAGATATGCACTGTGTGTCACCGTTGTTTGAACATTCATTTAGTTCTAGGAAAACAGCACTTTGCTCCATGGCCATTTCGCTATTAGCATTTTGCTCTGCAGCACTTGCATTCCTTCCAAAAGTTTCATTCTCCTTGCAGGGTGTCACACTGTTGACTGGTGTTGCAAACAGCACTTTAAGTTGATCTTCTATGCATACAGCCAAATAAAGAAATAAGATATTGATTGTTTAAATGGCATTACTAAGGGGGTTAATGCACATTATTGAGAAAAGAATGCATTTTAGTTTTGGATTTGCAGGTAATATTATTTTATTGAAAAATGTGTGTGGTTGAAAATGAGTTTTGAAAGAATGAATTTTTTTAAGAATGTGGATCAAACAGGGGCTAAAAAAGAATATAATGAACAAACCTTCCAAGCCCACATCAGAACTGGTTGCAGATACTTCTTGAGAGGGAGTTTGTTGAACTGCACATTTTTGTACAGTTTTCTCGTTCTTGCTTTCTTTTTCTCCTTCAGTTTCTAGAAAATTCATGTCGAAAAATTCAGCACTAACCATCTTGGAAACAAATTTATCTGCAGACATAGTCAGATCTGCTATTTCACTTCCATGACAGAAGGTTTCATTTGGTGGACCACAATTAGGGCTATCCATTGGTGTATCAAAGAGATTATTGAATTCATGTTCTGCATGAAAAATAAAACAAGCGTTTGTGCATAAATATTTGAATTTTTTTATGAGCAAATGACAGTTGAAAATATGGTGGATGACAAATAATTAGACTCTTCACCATTATATGACACCATATTGCCAGCATGTTCGATCTGAATTCTACATTCCTCTTCCTCTGTCTTGTGAGACTTCATTTGACTGTAACTCTCAAATCCTATTTTGTTGCAGGCACTATCCATAAGCATAGCTACATCCCCGATTTCTGCAATATCATAACCATCTTTCTCTTCATTAAAGATATAATTATTGGCTGGTAAATTAAATGAATTTTGCAGTTGATTTTATGAGAGGCTAGAGATAAAATGGACATAATGAGATTTATCCTACAAAAGTTGGTGAAACTAACCATTTCTGTCTTTACTGAAGCTCTCATCAGCTTGACTAAAAATTTCATGTTCTCCCTTGCTAGCAGTCTTGTCCAAAGACATTGTATCCCCAGCTGCTTTGCTTCCAATTCTCCAAGCTTCCATCTCCTGGGTGGTGTTTACAACACCAACAGGGTTATCAACTAGACTTTTAACTAGTCCTGTTATGGCAAACAAAGTGAAAGAATGAAAGCGTTACCTAGAAGAAATCGCAACAAAATGAAAAAAATAGAGTTTGGCCTCACCTGGCTCATTTGCATCATCTTCAGGGCTCTCATTCGCTTGCCTGAGGATTACATACCCTCCCTTGCTAATAGTACTGTGTACAGATGTTGCCATCGCTGTTTTACTTCCAATACTCAAAGCTTCGTTCTCTCGTATAGTTTTTGCATCACCAACATGTGTTGCAAATTGACTTTTTAAGTCTTCATCTGTTGCAGCAGGAGCTGGAATGGAAGAGGATCTTTGTAAGAAATTACAAGAAACAAACATTTCAAAAAGTGCACACTGTAGATGCTTTCACATTGCTGAGCACCAATGATGAGGTGAAGGGTCTCTATTTTGTTACCATTACTCTGGTTCGACCAGCTTTCTTCTCCAGAGCCATCTGCATCAATCTCTTCTCCTCTAATGTCCTCGCTGACAGATACATCAATTTTCTCAGAATCCAGGCTTTCTGTTGCCAACCCAAAATGGCTTTCAAACTCCAGTTTGGTGCAAACAATATCCATAGATATGGCTACATCCACAATTTCTGCAGGATCGTGATCATGTTTTTCTTCGCTAGTTTTTGCATTGTTTGCTGGCAAATTGAATGAATTTTGCAGTTGATTCTCTGAGAGGTAAGAAATGATGAATAATGGACATATTGAGAATTATCCTATAAAAATGATGTTGAAAATTGATAACTGAACTAACCATTCTTGTCTTTCTTGCTCTCGTCAGCTTCCTTGCTAGTAGTCTTTTCCAAAGACATTGTATCCCCTGCTGATTTACTTCCAGTACTCCAGGCTTCCTTCTTTTGGATGGTATTTGCATTACCAACAGGGGTAGCAAATAGATTTATTAGTAGTCCTGTTGCAGCAAACAAAATGAAAGAATGAATGTGCTACCCAAAAGAAATCACTAACAAAGAAAAAAGTTTAGGCCTAACCTGTCTTATTTACATCATCTTCAGGGCTCCCATTCACTTGACTGAGGATTCCATAATCTCCCTTGCTAATAGTACTGTGTAAAGACAATGCTTCCCCTGCTGTTTTACTTCCAGTACTCAAAGCTTCGTTCTCTGTTATAGTGTTTGCATCACTCACATGTGTTGCAAACGGACTTTTTAATTCTTCATCTGTTGTAGCAGGGGCTGGAATGGAAGAAGATCCTCGTAAGAAATTACAAGAAGAAAACCATTCAAATAAGTGGATCCTGTAGAAGCTTTCACCTCGTTGAGCACCACTGATGGGGTGAAGGGTTTCTATTCTGTTAGCAATACTCTGCTTCAAACAGCTTTCTTCTCCAGAGACACCTGTATCAAACTCTTTTCCTGTAATGTCCTTGCTTACAGATGAATCATTTTTCTCAGAATCCAGACTTCCCATCGCCAATCCAAATTGCCTTTCAAACTCCACTTTGTTGCAAGCAATATCCATAGATATGGCTACATCCACAACTTCTGCAGGATCATATGCGTGTTTTCCTTCACTAGGGTATGCATTAATCGCTGATGAATTGAATGGATTTTCTGAAAGGTAAAAGATGATGAATGATGAACATATTGAGAATTATATTATAAAAAGAAAGGCTAAATATAGATAACTGAACTAACCATTCTTGTCTTCATTGGAGCTCTCGTCAGCTCCCTTAATATTAGTCTTGTCCAAAGACTTTGTATCCCTTGTTGCTTTACTTCCAATACTCCAAGCTTCCTTCTTTTGGGTGGCATTTTCAATACCAACAGGTGTAGAAAATAAATTTACTAGTAGTCCTGTTGCAACAAAAGCAGTGGAAGAATGAATGTGCTTCCTATTTAAAATCACCTAATAAAAAATTAAACTTTAGGCCTTACCAGGCTCATTTTCATCATCTTCAGAGCTCTCATTCGATTGACTGTGAGTTCCCTCGTCTCCCTTGCTAATACTTGTGTGTACAGACATGGCGAAACCTGCAGTTTTACTTCCAATACTCAAAGTATTCTTCTCTCGTATAATATTTGCAGCATCAACATGTTTTGCAAGCAGACTTTTTAACTCTCCAACTGTAGCAGCATAATATTGAAGAATGAAAAACCTACCTTCTCTTGGAAGAAATTAATTATAAAAAAAATGTTGAAAGAATATTGTCGGACTATGTGCAGCCAAGTCATGAAATACACTTATTCTTTGACCATTGATCAACCTAATATTTGGCCATTTCATACATGTATGAGATTCCCTAACATTCTTATGTAAAGCATTTGTTTGGAAACCCTTTTGTGTGCAGTAGAGGTACGGGGGAAAAACTTGTATTCTTCTTCTCCACTATAATGAATACATGTAACAGCAAGCGGAAACCATATAAGGGGTTGTTTGACAAAGCTTTTGATAAAAGATTTTAACATATTCTGATAAAAGTTGATATATTATACAGATGAAAGTTGATAAAAATTGTAGATCTCATGAAATGTGTGATTAAAATTGAAGTTTGACCAGTTGAAAAGTTGAAAAAAACTTCAAAGAAATTTTATAACACGAGCACTGAGTCATTTTCTTACTACTTTTCTCATTATTATTGCAACCAAAAGTGGAATTAGGTTTATTCCACAACAAATAAACCTTACCAGGGTTTGCATTTCTGCACTTCATCGGAGTGATAAGAAGAATTGATTTTTCCTCATCAACAGCATCAGGACCTGCAGTGGAAGAAGCGCCTGGTAAGAAATTAAAAGCAAGCCATTACAAAAAGTGCATGCCAGATGCTTTCACCTTGCTGAGAACAATTGATGGGATGAAGGATTTCTATTCCGTTTTCATTACTCCGTTCCAACCAGGTTTCTTCTCCAGAGCCAACTGCAACAATCTCTTCTCCTCCAGTGTCCTTGCTGACAGATGCATCGATTTTCTCAGAATCCAATTTATCCACGATGTTATGGCGCTTCCTATCAGAATCTACACTTCTTCCTACTACAGCATCCTTTTGTATAATTGATACACTGCTTTCTGTGCATAATTCATTCGTGGAGTAAGTCCCATCCTCTCTCTTTTCATTATGTGATTCTAGCCCTGCATTGCCTAAAAATTTCTTTCATCACACTATTATATAAAAGCACATCAAGCTAATAGTTGAAAGCAAAAATGAGATAGAAAATGAACCTTCAGCTTGCTATTTTCTTCAGTATCAAACTGAACCTTTAAAACATATAACATTTTTCTTTATTTTCACACACATCGAAGAGAATTCAATTGGACCATACAGAATCAATGAATGCACCAAAATAAACATAAATATAAGCTGCTCACCTAGGGAGTGATGAACACTATTTGGTCTAAACAGACTTGCTTCCATTGAACATGAGCTACTTGCGCTGATGTTAATTTCAGTACAACATCCAAACATGGCAGTGGCAGGAGAATCAGCAATCTTGCTAAGCATATCAGCATTCTTAAAGGAATCTTCGCCGTCACAGATATCTGCATCTTGTGAGATGGTCCTAGCACTTTTTTCACCATCAAAAAGATTAGAAATACTAATTTGAGGGTCATTCTCGTGATTCTCAAAGCATTCATCTTGGACAATTTCAGCCAAATCTGAAAAGTTCTCCTCTTGAACAAAGGTTTCGTCCTCTTCGATCATATCATAAGCCTCTTGTTGATCTTCCTTCATTGTGCCTGATGGTTGCTTCTTTTGTTCTGATGCACCCTCCAAGCCAAAGGCGTCAATGTCTTCCATTGGCACTGCAAAACAAAATGTCAGTAATTATTAAGATGTAAGAGATTTATATCTAGAAGAATTTTATCATACCATCTAATTGATCACTAGATGAGAAATAATTGATTCCCAAGATGGTTCCAGCTGAGGCAAATTTTCCAGGATCTTCAATTATGTTATTCCATGGAATGGCAGTGTTAGATTTGTCTCCATGACAAGGCTGCTCAATAAATTCATATTTCTTTGAGAGTTCACCTTCACCAATTTTAGCATACTCTACGGAATTCTGCTTCTCTTGAAGAAAAGTATCCTCTCCTATAACAGCATCGTCATTGTCAGCACATAACCTGTCCTCGCTCAACAACAGCTTCCTTTCCTCCAATATCCTAGCCTTCATGCTATTACCATATCCCTCTATAGCAAACCAGAAAATATTATTCAATATTTAAATTTAAGAAAATTTATACAAAAAATATAGAGCCATATGGCAATCAGGTTTTACCAATATGATCGGAACAATGGATCGTTGAGGATACATTAGTTTCAAGGGAAGTTTCAGCAACGGGCTTGATAGAAAATCCAGCACCCTCGGCATATTTGTTCTCCCTTATGTAAGTTTTGTGTCCAGTCTCCCCGCAGGGATCAAGAAGATCATCTTCAGTAGCTTTTGTGGCAGTATCTTCATTGTCTTTCTCAAATCTCTGATTTGATGCTGCCAAGTGGTCTGCGTAACTGGGAGAGCTGTAAATTGGCAAAGTAAGCTCATTGACACCAAGTTCAACCCGGTCCAGGTTATCTTGCACAATATCAACTTCATCTTCAACAACATTCAAACTTTGTTGAACGGTCTTGTTAGCAGATTTAGCTACATTGGTCTCCATCACTTCCAATTTAGCTGCAAATGAGTGAAAAAGGGAGTTACAATATTTCACAAGCAAGATAGCTGCAAAAAACACAGAAAATTAAGCTAAAAAAAAACACTTACTCGTGGATTCTGATTCATTGACGAGTGAAAAGCCATTAGTTGAAGAAATGACCCTAGAAAACCCTGAATTTCCTGTAATATTTAAGTCACTCGTATGTTCTCTGTCACCTAGAGTATTAATGCAACTAAAATCCTCAGCTTGACAAAACAACAGGGCTGCTGACGACCCATCCTTGTTAGTGTTTAATATATTGTCTTCAGATGAATTCTCCACCGCAATCTCTAGTGGAGCATGAAACTTGTCCTCAACCCCCATGGACTTGCTCTCGGAAATTTCCAAATCATATTCAGGATTATCAATCTGCAAAATTACATTTTCAGAGGCTGAACTATTTTCTCTATTTTCCAATTTAGGACCATTAACTTCCCTTATATCAAAACTTCCAGCACTAACTTCTACAGAAGCATCTCGTTTCTTTCCATAGGCCTTCCTACCAGATGTCTGTCTCGCATCACTAGTAATATTCATTGCAATTCCAGTACAGCTTAAGGCTGCATCGTTAGAGATCTCCACAACTTGCGGCATGGACAACTGGGCATCTACAGAAAATGATTCTGCAATTTTTGACTTGTCCTCTAGTGAAGCTTCCACCAAATTAGGTTTCTCCACTCTACTTCGTTGCTTCCTTTTCTGAGCAATTTTACCCTTAAAAGCTTTATGAGTAGCTTTCTCACTTCCAATAGCATTTTGCGAGAACTGTAATAGAGGCTTCTCAGTAGGATCATCTTCAGTCGTAAAAACGTGTTCTCCTGAAACGCAGACCCCTTTTCGCTTCCTTGCTTCATTCTTTCCAGGAACATTAGCCTTTCCATCCAATTCATCCATCATTGTTGCAGGTTCACGTTTAGAAGCTATCCTTCTTGATCTCCTCGTATTCTCTTCTCTTCCTAGACCTTCCTCCACAAGACATGGCTCACAATTCTCAACTGTTTCATCATCCAAATTTTTGTGAGTTTCCACTACCAACTGGGATATCACAGCTCTACGTCTTGACCTTCTTGTAACTCCGGTAAGATGGGCAACCTTAACATCCTCTTTGAGAACTCCAGTGGAGGTTCCCGTTTGTATTAGTGTACTCATTTGATATCCGTCCTTATTTACTGCCACAGGCTCACCATTTCCCATTTCCCCATGTGAATCTGTTGTGTTCTTACACCTGTTACTTCTCCTCAATTGAACCTTCGCAGGGTCCTCAAGACACGAAACCTCTTCAACTTCTGGTTTCCCCTTGACCTCAACTTCTGTTTCAGTTGCACTGTCTGCATCGAATTTTGAAGCTTCCACTCTCAATTCATTATGTTTTTTTCTCGAGCATCGCCTCCTATCATTCTCATATTTCCTTGCACCTTCATCTTCAACCTTTTTGGCATTCCTTTTAGACCTTCTCAATACAATTTGAGGTTCAAGATTCACATTTTCCTCTACAATTTCCGTATTCTCCAAAACTTCTTCATCCTGTTTCATATTTTCCTTCACACCCCCATCCACTGTGTCTCTATTTCTCAAAGCCCTCCTAGTAACAACTATACTCTCTTCGCGTTCAAAATTAGCAAGAACTACATCGTTGTCAACACCATTTCTCCCTCTGTTATTCTCATTCACAAGAAGGTCGACCAGTGTTCGCCTTCTAGACCTCATAACTCTATCTGGTCTATCAATTTTTTTCTCACACGCCTTTTCAGTTTCTACATCAATTGAAGCTATTATATCCTTTACATCATCGATTTTTGCCAGTTTTCTCCCTCTTTGCTTATTTACTCCATCCATCAACTTCTGACCTCTAGACCGTGTAACTTGACCCGGAATATTTATATTTTCCGCAACCACCTTCTCATTATTGACAATTTCAACAGACAAACTGTTGTCTCTCAACATTGATTTCCGCCTTCTTTTCCCTTTCACCTCCCTGAACCTCGTAAACTCAATCAATTCATGGTCCGGACTAAATCTTACTTTCTTAACTTTCTTATTCCCAACTACATCAGATTCAGTTTCGTTCACATTATCATCTGGCCCTTTTAAACATGACCGCCCTCTAATCAAGGGCTTTTCTTTTTCCTGAATTAAACAAGAAACAATCACATTCTAAACCCCGAAAATAATTAGAAATTAAAAAACCAGAAAAGTATAATGCATTAATACCCTAAATATCATCAATAGACTAGCAACACGCGCACACATACACTGAAACGAAATGGGTTACCTTCAAAAGTTCTGAAAGCTTTTTGGCCATTGCCAGATTTGATAAATTGGCAGGGATGCTGTATTTCTTACATAACGACTGCAGTTCTTTCCGTTTCATACTATGAAAATCCATCTCAGCCGGTTGCCAAAACAAGAATTGAGGGGGAAATCAAAGAAAAGACAGATACTCTATGATTCACACATGCGTACAACCTGAAATTGAAATTTGTAATTATGGGAGTGGAAATCAGGAGATTGAAAACAATGATGTGTACAGTAACATATCCATGGTTCAAAAATGTTTTTGATATTGTTTAAATACGGTGACGAAATCGGTTTGAAATTTGAATTTTAACGTGTTTTCCCGCTTTGTGAGAAAACCACGAGACGAATCCGAATCCATGCTCGCTTTACGGCACCGAAGCGTCTGTTTAATACTTTTATTGACCGGACACGTGCAAGAACGTGAATAGTTACAATTCTTGTGGCATATAAAAAAGTGGAAATTACAAGAATCCCTACTTTTCAAGATTCAAGTTCAAAAATCAAATTTCAAGTTTTAATGTTCAAAAATCAGATGTTTTATATATAGATACATGTGTTTTAATATTTAATTAAATATTAATAATAATATTATAAGAAATAATTTATATACACCCCACCCCACCTTAAAACCCTAATTAATCACATATTCACTCACCTCCCCCCATCCCTCTCTCTTTCTTTCTCGCTACAACAGCGCCGCCTCCACCATGCCCCCACCGAAGTGCGTCGTCTGCCGGAGGAGAACTTGGAGGCGCAGCCACAGATCATCATCTTCTCTGAAATGCTTAGCTCGTCGGTACCAACACCATCGCCTTCTCTGAACGTCGACACCATCCTTCGCTTGGCGACATCATCCTTCTCGCGGCGTCGTCCACCAGAACCACGTCTCTGTAACGCAGTTCGTGGATGGGCAACAGATCGCACAGCTGCGTCATCCTTTTCGTGGCGGCATCATTCGCGCGATGGCATTGGAGGTGAAGCGACGATTTTGAACGTCACGAAGTTGATCTTGTGGTGGTTGTGCAGTGATTTAGGCGAGGTGTGTGGTGTCTTTGTGTTGCCGAGTCTGTCGACAATCGCGACTGCTCCGGATTTTTTGGGATAGGCATCGTGATTGTGGTGTGATAGAGCTAAATGGCTGGTGGTGGGGTTGAGTTGTTGGTGGTGGTGTGGTGGCGGTTTGAAATTCTCTCCCTGGAGATATGCGATTTGTAGTCACCCGATTTACCCATCACCGCTGTCGCTGATTTTGTTGATTTTTTGGTGGGGATGGAGATAGTGGTGGTGTGTGTTACGGGTGTGCTGTTGGGGGGTTAGCGGTGGATGGGGGCGGTTTTGTGGATTCTTTGGTGGGGATGATGTAAACGGATATGGTGGTGGTGTATGTGTGTTGCGGGTGTGGTGGTGGTGGTGGTGGTGGGGGGTGTTGGCAGTGGCAGAGAGCGGTTTTGTGGATTCTTTGGTGGTGGTGGTGATGATTTCAGGTGGCGGTGGAGGTGATTGTTGGTGACGATGTTGTTGGCGGTGGCGTCGGTTGACCCCGTGACCAACGCTGTGACCTGAGTATGTGTTGTGACCTATACTGTGGCAGGGGGTTGGCGGTGGCAAGGGGCGATTTTGTGGATTCTTTGGTGGGGATGGTGATGATTTCGGGTGGCGGTGGAGGTGATTGTTGGTGACGGTGGTGGTGGTGGCGTCGGCCACCGCGTGGGGGTGGCCGCAAGTGGCGGTGGGGACATTGGAGGGGGTTGGTGGTATGTGACCCATCAGTTGACCCATGACCAACGTTGTGACCTGAGTATGTGATGTGACCTATACTGTGATTTGAGCATGTGCTGTGACCTGAGCCATGTGCGATATATTCTGTCAACCATGCAGTGACCTGGGCTGTGACTATACAATAAGTAATCTGTGACTAAAAATATAATTTTTGACCAACCATTTTGTTATCTGTGACCTAAAAATTATATAATCTATCACCGTGAAAAATTTGTGATCAACTAATTTGGAAGTCTGTGACCGTGTGACATATAAATTTTGATTTGTGACCAACTAATTTTGAAATATGTGACCAACGAATTACTTGTGACCTACAAAATTTTTGAATTTTGACCGTAAAATAGTTATCGGAATGGTCGCCGGAACGGTCATCGAAACAGTCGTCATAATCGGAAACGTCGCCGGAACGATCACCGGAATGGTCGTCGGACGGTCGTCGGAACGACGGGGGTGGTGGAGGTGAGTGGGTTAATTAATTATATATATATATGTATAGTTCAAAAATCTGATTTTTGAAATGTGAAAGATGTTTTGTTATTTTTGAAATAGGGTAAACTTAAAGTAGGATTAATGAATTTTTCCCTATAAAAAAAAAAAAAAAGAACCATGCTACTGGACCAGGCTCAAAGCCAGGCCCAGTGACAGGGGGCCAGGGAAATGGCTTGGGTCGAGCTGGGCAACGAGCCCACAACACAAGCATGGTTCCGCTATATGACAAGTAAAACTCGACCCATTTGTTAACTTGAGCCTGTAATGGCTTTTGACCAAGAGATGCAAGGTAAGGTCTAGTAAGAATTTATTAATAAAAAACATTTTTTATATAATAGAAAATAATTTTAAATTTAGAGAGTAAATATTTTTACGCACTCCAACAATTTCTCTATTTTAACTCTTTAATTTATTTTTCCAATATACATTTATTAATTTTTCATCGTCTCTCATTTAACATAATTTTTTATATGTTAATACCCAATCAACTCAAATTTGATTTTTTTTTTAGAATTATTCTTGGTGTACATAAAAATTGGTACATATGAGTGCCCAATCAACTCGAATGTGATTTTTTGAGAATTATTCTTGAAGCATGACCCTTTTTTTGAAATAGTAAAATTAAATGTTAAATATAAAGAGTGTGTTTGAGTACTTCAAAATTTTCTTTCTAAGGGCATGTTTGAGCCCCTTTTTTTGTGAATGCATTTTTGAATAGTAGATTATTGGGGAATATATGGTTAAAAATGAAAAAAAAAAAAAGTTTTTGGTTTATGTGTAATATTATTTTATTAAAATATATGTAGTTGAAAATAAGAGAAAAACATATTTTGAAAAAAAAAAAAGACCGAACAAGGTCCAAATTTATAGATGTTTTCTAAATTATGAAATATGCTCTTTGAAATGGAGTCTTGAAAATGCTCCAAAATAGAGATTATTTATATTTATAGAATATCTTAGAAATGCTCTTATAATTTAGAGAAAACAGTTTATCTTCATCTTTTAAAAATATTACTAACTTTTTCATATTTCTAATTTTGAGTATCATATAGAGGGTGTGTGGTAGAGATTAAAATTGAAAATATAACCGTTATTGTTGACTTTTATTAGACGGATGAAACCCAATAACGGTCATATTTTCAATTTTAATTGGATTTTAAGCCGTACCAAACACGTTGATAAACTCTTTTGTCACTTTATGAGTCACTTATAGTCTAAAACAGAGAATTAATTATTGTGATAAAAATTGATGAGACGTGAGTTTGAAAAGTCGTGAATCTAATAAAATATATGAAATATGCTCTTTGAAATGGAGTCTTGAAAATGCTCCAAAATAGAGATTATTTATATTTATAGAATCTCTTAGAAATGCTCTTATAATTTAGAGAAAACAGTTTATCTTCATCTTTTAAAAATATTACTAACTTTTTCATATTTCTAATTTTGAGTATCATATAGAGGGTGTGTGGTAGATATTAAAATTGAAAATATAGTCGTTATTGTTGACTTTTATTAGACGGATGAAACCCAATAACGGCCATATTTTCAATTTTAATTGGATTTTAAGCCGTACCAAACACGCTGATAAACTCTTTTGTCACTTTATGAGTCACTTATAGTCTAAAACGGAAAATTAATTATTGTGATCAAGATATTTTAATCATATATTTTATTAGATTCACGACTTTTCAAACTCACGTCTCATCAATTTTTATCAAAATCTATAAAAAAAAATTGATTTAAATCCCCACCAACGGGGTCATATATTTTTTTAAAAAATCAATTCGTTCAGACATTTTGTTCTGATTAATGGACTCGAATGGGAACGACCCAATTCCAAATTTTAAGATCCAAAATCAGTCAAAATTAGCTAGAACCAAATTGAACTTGCTGGTTTGGTCAGTGTCAAGTGTTTTTGATTAAAAATAACATCCCCTACCTATAGGCCTAGACGTTAGGTTGGTTGGTGATATTTTAATGCTAGAACCATCCTTTACAGGTCAAGTATTTCGTAAATGTAATCATTCGGGTTCACGTAATTACTGAAAAAGAACTTGAAATCGAATCGTTGATTCAAGTTCGACTTTATCAATAAATTTTTTTGTTAAAATTGTGAGCTAACAATACAAATGGTCATCCCAATGTCTAGCATAAATAGAATAAATAAAATATACCAATAAATACATATTTCAATACTCTCTCAATCCATTGTAAATATATCATCAAATAGTATCCAATATTTAACATAACTAGTCAGGGTTGAATGTGCATTAGATGTTTTTGCTGAAATACTTTATAAGTGCAGTAAAAGTAATGTTTGATACCAGTTTGTTAAAGTGATTTGATAAGTCTGAAACGAACTACAGAAAATAAAATTTAAAATAGAAAACTTGGAGAAGAAAATTGTACTTATATGATTCAATTTTTTTGTGATGGTGAAATACTATAAATAAGCAACATTTTTATACCACATTTGGCATGTAAAAATTAATTGCTAATACGTGAATTTAAATACACACATGGGCAGAGGGAGGGTTGGGCTGGGGTGGGCTATAGCCCACCCTACCTCCAGCCCAACAACATTTTTTCAAGTTAATTTTTTTTCCCTTTTTTATCTCTAGAAGATAAGATTGTCTTCCATATTATCAATAAATTTAAAGTTTTTGTAAAAAAAAAAAAATTATTAATATTTGGTTAATTGGGTTTAAATATTTGGTTAATTGTGTATTATTTAATTTTTAAACTTGTGTTGGAAATGAAGTTAATTGTGCTAAAATTAATATTTGGAATGGAAAATTTTTATTCTTTTTAATTTTTTACCATGAATTTGCTTCTGGGTTGGGAGAATTAATTTTTGGGCTGGGCTAATGTTATTCTTTTTTATTTTTCACAATGAATTTGCTTCTGAAACGATGTTATTATCAAAATAAGTAATATGCTATATATTTAATTTTATTAGTTTAAAAATATATTTGTTAGAACTTTGTTACAAGTGTTCAAAAACATATTATGACCAATATTTTAAAAATCGACCTGGTCATCGACCCGGAAAAAAGTGAAGGGTCAAAATCTTCAACCGAGGTCGAACCGGGATCGAACCAAATACAATAAATACATACAAAAATAATAAAATACTATGAAAAAAATTTATTTTAAATTTCATATTAATAATTCTAAGTAAATCTATCTTTGTTAATTAGATTCATTATCCTACAATTAGTCTCGATACTTCAAAAATTAAAAATCAATATGTTAAAATATTTTATTTTGTCAAATTAAAATAGTTTAAACTTATAGAAAATGATATCTAACATTAATATATTAATAATCAAGTGTTATTTAAGTTAAATTTGAAAATTAAATAAATGAAATGATGAAGGTGAATATTACAATTTAATTAGTTAAGATTCAAAATCAAATTAGTCAATTAGACATGCATTTGGAAAATGATTTTGATGAGTATTTTAATTTTTGTTGTTGTCACTATCTCACATTGGAAGTTTATGAAACCATTGGAGAGGAGCATTTATAAAAGACAATATTGGGATATTGGAAGTTTATGAAACCATTTGAGAGAAGTGCATATATAAAATGAGATGTCATCTAATAGTTTTCTATGGACTTTTGAATTGTAATAATTTATGAGGTCCATTTATGAAATTAATTTTTTTTTAAACTAAAAAAAAATCGAGAAAACCACCAAACCGCGACTAGTTCATCTATTTACGGTTGAACCGGTTGTTCAGTGATTTTGAGTGATTTTGTCATAATCGATTATCTGGGCATAATTTTGTCCGATTTTGGGTCCAATTTTTGTTTTACCGTGTGGTTTGTAGCATTTTTTATGATATAAGTTCATTGAAAAAAAATTAAATTTCAGTCTAGCCTAACGTAATTCTCTGGCTCCGCCCCTGAATACACATTAAAGTTACCTATGTATATACACAGAAATAAATTTATCTATAATACTCTAGATTCATGTAGGTTAAGATTTATCAAGTCAAAATTCATTGCATATAGATTAATGTTAATGTTAATTAATTGAAAATTAATAATACGAAATTCATACATGACAAGAATTTTGTAATATTTATTACATATTGAAAAACAAAAAGTAAAGTATTATTTAAATAATTGATTTGTAGTAAGACTAAAATCGTTCAAAAATAATTCACACTTGATGTGATATTTAATATATTATAGATTTCATCTAATAATTAACATGATATCATTCAATTCCTATTTTGGCTATAGGTGCAGCGCCTCAAGAAGAATGGTGGTGTGGTTAGGAGTAGCAATGAACAAAATTGATATAATTCAGTTATTTAGATTAATGAATCTTATTGATTAGGGCACTAAGTACTAACTATCGGACCTACAAACTTGCTACTTGTTGAGTCTGGTAATGGTGCATAAATTATACAAACAAAAAAATTATAAAAATTACAAATTCGGTTTTAGAGTTGAGAGGTCTACGATTCTGTTTCAAGAACTAAGAATCGTTAGGACATAGTTAATATATGCATCCCTAATACTACCCATTTCAGCAACAACCATAGCACAATTTGCTCACTTTCATATTTGAAAAATGTAATAATTATATCAAAATTATCGTCCAAATAAAACCTCAGTTTGAGCTCCATTATCTAAACATTCTTTTTTTTTCTAAAATCATCTTCAATTACACATTCTCTCAATAAAATATTTTGCATATAAATTAATAATTTTTTAAACTTTTTAATCACACATCGCTCCTCTATTAAAAGAGACATCATTGGATTCACTATTCATTTTTGTCACATGAGTTTTTACACTTGCCATGTTCTCATCCGGTTTCACTACAGTGAATTGGTGTTATTTATTGACTAATTGATATTTCAATTCCAGTTGATATTTTAAATATTTTCCTATAAATATCCTATGTAAGAGAGGCCACACAATTAAAATTAGTAATTTATTCACAATCATATACACAAGTCGTCATATTCATTACTTTCTTGATTCCAAAGTTTTTTACTCTCACACAAATCTCCATATCCACTTTCGTGCTTCCAAAGTTTTTTAACGTTATCGTCTTTCCATAGTCTACGAATATTATATTAAACACAGAGGATCTGTTCTGTGTATCTGTGAGAATTCATCATTGTTCTACTGTGGTTAGTTTCAAAGATTTTCTTTTTGTTTGGGCGAGAATTCAACATTGTTCTACTGTGGTTACTTCTAAATGTTTGTATTCTTATTTTTATCTTCTCTTATAATATAATTGTTTTATTCTTGCTTCTTCATCCATGAATTATGTTCTTAAATTATCCTATATAGATTTAGATTATATATATGAAAATGTTTCTGAGTAAAAAACAAAAAGTTGTGGCCATAAATGTCCAAAAAGGTTCGATTTGTAATTAACGTTCATTTGATAAAAGATTATATAGAAAAATAATTAAAATATTATTGAGGAATAAAAATAAATTTACAATTAAATATTATTTGTTGGAGTATCAGCTATACATAATGCGGCGCACTCCGCAAAAATCCTCGGAGCACACGGAGGCCAAACTCCACATTATGCGGAGCGGTCTGCGCACTGTTCCAGCTCCGCATTGTTGCTGAGCTCATGCGGAGCAATTTCTGCACTGCTTTGCATTGTTGCAGAGCTCATATGAAGCATGAGCTCCGCATAATGCGGACCTTGTACTCTACATTTTACTTTTTTCATTTCCCTTTGTAAAAATAGCTTGTTTTATTAAATTCCTTTTCCGTTTGATGATATATATATATACACACTAGGTGTAAGCAACGTGCAATGCACGTTTGCTTAGTTTATATTTAATAGTTTTGTTTAAAAATTAATTTGCTATTAATAAAGATGTAATTTTTTTGATTAATAAATAATTAATGATTCGATTATTCAAAATTTATGCACATTTACGCGAACTTTGTATTTACAATTTTATATCCATATTTTGATACGTAACTAAACCAGAAGTTAGAGAAAGCTAATAAATGCGCTAAGTTTTCAGATTGTAATATGGGAACAATTTAAAGGGACTAAGATTCCAGATTGTAGTATGGGAACAATTGAAGTTGTAACTGATAAAAATTCCGTTGGAGCAACTGGACTTCAGGTCGGACTGATTAAACGGAGCAACTGGCCCTCAAAAACTGAAATTAACTAATAAGAATTTATGGATTTTTTACTGGCTAATTGCTTGGCTGGAGACAAGTAAGAAACTTCATTTTTGCAAGCAATAATTAATTTACTGTGAAACTGTATATTAAAATTTAAATGCCATATAAAACATGTTTATGTTTTAAATTAACCAATAACTATAGAGATTGTGTAACAATGATGGTACTACACTGATATTCCATCTTTGAGCTCAAATTTGCATTAACCCTGGCTTATGGATGCAGTTCACTTGATGACGGTTGGTGGCTAGGCAATAACTCCGATGAAATTGCAATTTGCTGATTTAATGCAACGGGCGCTTCTCTTGGACTCTCCATTTTAACCTGCAGCCATTTCATAACATGTAACCCATTCAATATTATGTCTTCTGATTCCCACTTGATCCAATCGGGAATTATGCTGAGCCTTCTTCATGAAACCCACGAAACACCGGAAAGCTTCATGGTCCTCTGTCATAACTAAAATTATAGGGGAGAGTAAATCACTCATCCCTTGGCAATATCCAATTTCGAGGTCATAAAGTGCATATGATTCGAGAATGGCAACTAAACGGGTAGCATGAAAGATTCTGCAGCCTCAGCAGAATGGCGTGCTTTGTTATCAGACACAGACACTATAGCCTGAACTGGGGAATATGATGTCCACTCTCCATTAGCACGAACAACGTCAAGGCAGATAATTCACTGGCATATATGAAACCTAAATAAATTGAGCTATGACAAGTACTTTTACTATCGCATCTTACAAAACGATATTATAGAGTTTTACTTCAAACTTAATCAAATACTGTTACTGAAAAGAGGTATCCAACCAACTCAAACTGTCAAAGATAATAAGGCATAAAAAGTCTATTTCTTGAGATTGATTATAAATAGAATAGTACCAAAGAACCCAAAATGAAGCATTCACAATTGCTGTATATGTGATTAATATATAGAAATCACCAAAACACATTTTTTCCTAAAAACTTTAATTAAGAGAAGGACCGTGACAACATAAAATTTAGAACAAATGGTAAGACCATAAAAAAAAAATATCCGGCCTATTGTTAATTGATGGACAGACAAAATTATGCAAACTTCTTTACAAAATGATTTTGAATTTCATTAGAGTTGTTTCTTGTTTAAATGAAATTAGTTCACGCATTATGTGCAACATATATGCACGTATTGTATGAGTACCTGCCATTGGGATTTCAACTGCAAACTCTGTGTAGCAGAAGACTCTCAGCAAGGCAGAGAAGAACCCATTTGATTCAATATATATATATATATATATATATATATGAAGCATCATAAATTCGACAATCACACACAAAACTCAACCGCAAAAGCAACTAAAAATCTGTAAATAAAGTTTCATTAACTAAATAAACCAAGAATTTCCCATCCAAAACAAAAATCAATAAATGACGAGAAATGTACCCTTCCCGAAAGGAGTCTTCAAAAAGAAGATTGTCTTCACTCTTCAGGGCAGTTGGCGACTCGGCATGGAAGAACGAGGAGACGACACGGAAGAATGAGGAGAAAGGAGATGGAAGTCTGAAGGGTTTCAAATGTTTCAATGCTTTGAACTGGCCAAACCGGGTACGGATCAACGGGTTTCCAAAAACCGGCCATGAAAAGAGGGGAAGAGCTTCTCCATTAAGGTTTTTCGGTTATGGAAGATTAAATGTTTTTTTTTTTACTTTTTTTGGTTTTTGGGAGTTGAGGAGGTGGGGACTTCTTGTGTAAATTTGATATGTTAAGGTCATTGACTGTAATTTAAGGATTATGGTTAAATTTTAAGTTTTAGCCCCTAAGGTTTTAAATAAATTCAAGTTGGACCTTAAGGTTATGAATATTCCGTTAAAACAAGAAATTTCGTTAGTTTTTCCGTTAAACCAACAAATTCTGTTTCATAGGCACTTTTTATATATAGAAAGATATATATAATAATATAAAAAAATATTTCATAATTGTGTTTGAATGTCATATCATGAATATTTAATAGAATAATTGTATTAAATTTTGTTATCATATATTTTTTGATGACTTCAAATTTATGCTTCCCATATAATATAGTTATACAAAGGTTGTTATTATTTGTTAATTATCACTGAAAACACATTATTTTCTTCTTCATTCAAACAACAATAAATTTAATATCATCATGGATTATCTGGAAACATCTGGTATTGACAAGTCTGATGTCCAAAATATTTCTGAAACCACAAGCAAATCATATAATGCTTTCATTCGTCAACAACAAAATATAAGACAATCAGATAGAAGGAATCAAATTCAGACTGTAAGTATTGATCATCGCAAAATAATAAATAACTCTATGTTATGTGAAACCAATAATTCTGGTGTTTCTTATCCAGAGATTTGTACTTCACAAAAACAATCGACAAATGTTTATAACTTGTTCAATATACCAATTACTGCATTTGTGTTACCAACATGTACTTATTGTAAATATTGTGGTGCATACAAGTTTTATAGAGAAATTAAAGGTTTTTGTTGCTCTAATGGAAAAGTCAAACTTTTTATACCCGATTCACCAAATGAATTGTACGAATTATTTACTTCTACAGAACATACATGTATGGAATTCAAAAAACTATCCCGTAGATATAATAACCACTTTGAATTTACTTCATTTTGTGTGAAATATGACAAAGATCTTTTCAAATCATACTGAGGTATTTACACATTTCGAGTTCAAAGACAATTATATCATTATGTAAATCAGCTTATGCCAAAAAAAATTTGCCAACTTATATGCAATTATACTTTTATGATACAGAAAATGAAATTCAAAATAGCATTAAATTTTTGAAAAACTTAGTAAAATATATTTTGATTCTTCTAATTCAAATCTTATAGATAAATTTATACAGTAAATTCTTTAGATCTTTAAGTCATATAACCAATTTGGAAAATCATAAAATACAAATAAGATGTCATCCTGATCAGATCAAAGAGTTTTCAATGTTCATTTGACATCTCAAGTAGCTGATGTATGGGTTGAAGATGATAACAATGCAAATGACCATGTTCATGATATTATTATATATGGTTATTCTGGTGATTCACATAATGTTCATTATTGTTATGATTGTTATGATCTTTTACAATATCCTTTACTTTTTCCATTTGGTGAATCTGGTTGGCATGAAGGTATTGAAAGATATAAACAGCCATTTTCTCAATCTGAGAATTTTATTAACCATGGTATGGTTCCTCAAACAATAGATTCTACTGTAGCTGAATTTATTGAAAAAGAAGCTAATGGTTTGTTGATATGTTTTATTATTTATAACTTTTTGTAACATTAAAAATATAGACATTTGAATTCAATATAAAAATTCTTTTATTTCTTCTCATATAGTACTTAATAAAATGAGGAAGCGATCTCAAGTTTCATGTCAGGAATATTACGCATACATGCTACAAATTAGGCGTTCCGGTAAATTTGTTTTGCTTCATAGTGGTAGACTTTTCCAGCAATATGTTGTGGATATATATGTTAAAGTCAAAACAACTAGATTATATTACTTTCGTAATAATCAAAAATAAATTCGTACTGAACTTTATCAAGGTATTATTGATAGTGTTGAACATGGGGAAACAAAATGGTACAAAATTGGAAAAAGATTTGTCTTATCACAATCTTTTACATGTGGACCTAGAGATATACTACGAAGATATCTAGATGATATGGCTCTTGTCCAACTTTACAGAAAATCAGATAAATTTTTAACTATTACATGTAATTCAAATTGACCAGAAATTAAACAAGAATTGAAACACAATGATGAAGTTCAAAATTGATCAGATCTAATTATGCGTGTCTTTAGAGCAAAATTAGAGGAGTTTAAAAATGATTTGTACAAAAATAATATTTTTGGTCATATTGTTGCTTATATATACACAATTGAATTTCAAAACAGAGGTCTACCTCATGCTCATCTGCTGATGATTTTTCAGGGCACTTATAAAATTTCTTCTGTCGAACAAGTTGATAGAATGATTTTTTGTGAAATTCTTGACAAAAACAATCACTCTCATCTTCATTCAGTTATTGTAAAACACAACATGCATGACCTTGTAGAAATTTAAATTCGAAAAATATATGCATGCTAACAAATAATACTTGTAAGAATAAATATCCAAAGAATTTTTGTAATACTACTATATTTGGAGATAATTCGTACTCATTATATAAACATCATAATAATGGTATTAACGTTAAAGTTAGAGTCAAATGTTGGATAACCAATGAGTTGTACCATATAATCCATATTTAAGTGCAAAATTTGACTGTCATATTAATGTTGAAATATGTTCTTCTATTAAAGTTATAAAATATTTATACAAATATGTATATAAAGGATATGATCGTATTAATTTTTTTGTTAGCAAAGATGAAAAAGGAAAAAATTTCAATGAAATTTTAGCTTATCAATCTGGTAGATGAATATCTCTCCCTGAGGCCATGTGGAGAATTTTTTCATTCAATTTGGTAGAAATTTATCCAACTATTTATTCTTTATAACTTCATATTGAAAATCATCAACAAGTTTCATACAAAAATACAGATGAGTTATCTACTATTATTGAAAATGAAAATACAAAAAAACAAGTTTAACTGAATTTTTCAAATTGAATAGAACAAATGATTTTGCAAGAACACTTTTGTATCGAGATATTCTAACATATTTTTTTTGGAATGTAAATAACAAATTGTGGACTTCCAGAAAGAAAAAACAAGTTGTTATAGGACGAATTGTCTTAATAAATCCATCTGAAGGTGAACGATATTTCCTTCGCATTCTTCTTAATCATACTAGAGGAACAACATCATTTGCCAATATAAAAACTTTCAGTGGGATAACTGTTGACACATTTCGAGAAGTAACACTTTTGCATAGTTTATTAGGTGGAGATAATCGTTGTGAAAAATGTTTATCTGAAGCTATTGTGTACGAAATGTATTGTTCTTTAAGATGACTTTTTGCTACTCTTCTTACTATGTGTAATCCTAATCATCCATAATTATTATGAAATAAATTTAAATTTTATATGATGGATGATTATGTACATCAAAATATATCTATTCACCTTGCTGAAATACAAGCCCTGGAAGATATAAATTCTTTTTTAGAATCGTTAGGTAAAAATATAAACGATTATGGAATTGTGTAATTTAATATAAATATAGATTAGCATGAAAAGTTAAGAAGAATGGTTGCAAAGGAAACAACTAATTTATATACTGAAGAAAGCTTTAGTTCTACCACAATATTAAATACATAACAACATTTTGCATATAATATAATTATGAATAAAATAGAATCAGGATCAAGTGATGCTTTCTTCATTGACGGACCAGGTGGAACAGGTAAAACTTTTGTATATAAAGCACTTCTAACTGGTGTAAGGTCTCATCATTTAATTGTTTTAGCAACTGCATCCTCTGGAGTAGCTGCATCTTTACTACCTAGAGGTCGAACAACACATTCAAGATTTAAAATTCCTTTAGAAGCAGTAGGAGAAATCAATTGCTCTATTAGCAAACAATCTGCTTTATGAATTTTGTTTAAAATGTGTAGGCTCATAATTTGGGATGAAGCACATATGGTACATCGTTCTACTATTGAAGCTGTAGACAAAATGCTTAGAGATATTACTGATTGTAATTTTTCTTTTGGTGGAAAAGTCATAGTTTTTGGAGGAGATTTTCGGCATGTTATACCAGTTGTACCAAAAAGACCAAAAGATGACATAATAAAAGCTAGCCTATCATATCTATGGGCTTTATTTATACATCTTCCATTGGTACAAATTATGAGAGCACAATTTGATTCTAGCTTTTACAATTACTTACTTAGAATTAGAAATGGAACAGAAAAACCCCATACTTGTACATTTATTAAACTTCCAAATAGTATAATTTTACCATTTGATGATGAAATCACCTTTTTAAAAACTTTGATACATTGTGTTTTCCCGAATATAGGAACATATGTTGATCATTTATATATTATGGTAAACCTTGTTATTCTTACGCCTACAAAAGAATATGTTGATTACATTAACAAAGTTTTACTTGAACAAGTCCTGGTGAAATTTTTACATACTATAGTTTTGATGAAGCAATTGAAAAATCTATATTCAGTACTTTCTCGCTTTGGAATAACTCTCCACTGCTTATTTTTATTGCTTCATATGTTACACGTAACTTAAATATGTGTAATACTATGTTATTTAATAACTTACGAAATAGTTGAGATTTTTGCAAAGTTCTATGCTTGACGTTCATCCTTCCAATCGTCGTATGGCTATCAATGCTGGATGTGATGGGAAAACAATAGTGTAGGATGTGAACTCATAGCCGTTCTTGCTTATTTTTTTTGTTTTCACTAGATTCTTTTCTATTTAACTTTATTTATGTATTATTCGTTCATTTCTACTTATACCTAACCTTTATCTCTATATGTCTAAAGATATGGGAAGACACTTTAATTTCGACCTGTGAAATTTTTTGATTTAAACTGGTTGATGGAATGTTTTAGACATAACTTGATCGTCTAATATTTCAATATCTCTTTCTTATCTTACTAATCCAGCTTGTTACTTCTGTTTGTTTTTGCCCAAACCTTTTCTAGAATATCAGTTCCTTTCGTTTTTCCCTCAAATCATTGATATGTAATTATTGAAACTTCAATTTAGTGGAAATCTTACATGTTTAAACATTTTCAATATATAATGACTGATTCTGAGACACCTCTTGAAGTACAATCTTATGTGATAAGTTTTATTTGATATTCTAACCTTTGTATAAATCTTACAAAAACAATGAATTAATGAAATTACATTTGTTTAAGTGTTCTTCATTAGATTAATGGAAGATCAAATACAAAAGTTATCCTCATCGGCTATGATAATGTTTTAAGGAAAGTTTTACATTTTTTACACTCGTTAAGATATGAGGAAAATTCTACTTGTTATTTGAAGTTGTAGAATTTCTCTTTCGAAATGTTTTTCCATATTTCTGTCATATTATTGTAATTACTTTTATTGGGATACTCAACTGGACAATAGTGGATAGAGTTAATGAAGGAAAAAAAAGTTACACATTTTTATTGTAAAATATTACCCAATATTGAGTTTCAATTATGTCAATGTTTAATAATTATTAATCTATATGAAGTTCCAACTCCGTAGCATGCGATGTCAAGTTTTGTATAGTGCACAGTTCTAATCCGCACTCCATATTTTTTTGGCTGTTTTCTTTTTAATTCCACATTTTCTAAATTATTGATTTTTAAATAAAAATAAATAAGCTTTTCCCTAATTGATTTTTTAATTCATATAAATATCATACTTACTTATTTCATTATAAGTAACATTTATTATACATAGTTCAATTATAATTTAGGGCAAGAAATTATTTAACTATAACTAACATTATAATTTTAGTAAAAAAAAAAAAAAAAATCCAGCTTGACATATTTTTCCCTATTTTGTTGACCAAAATATATAGATGTATAAGAATTTGTTTTCCCACAGTAGATATTTCACAAATTTATCATTACAAATTCCATTTTCCATAGTAGATATTTTACAAATTTGTTAGATTTATATATGTATTATGTTGATATTTAGAAATCATGAATATATACATTTGACAATAAATATAGATATTAAATTAAATTCATTCTTGCAACATAAATATTAAAGTATAACATATAACTATTTTTATCTATGTAAAAAAATAGTATTTATTTCTTAATTTGTACAAAAAAAAAAACACTCTATTTTATTGTGAAAAAAATCTATAGATAATGTGCGAAGCTCAGCTCCGCACTATATGGAGTTAAGCTCCGCACTTGTGTGGACAAACTCTGCATTATGTAGAGCTCAGCTCCACACTTGTGCAGAGCAACTCTGCATAATGCGGAGTTGAACTCTGCAGAATACGAAGTTTGAACTTCGCAATGTACAAAGTTTCCCTTCGCTAATTTGTTTTTTAAAATTGATATACATAAACACTATATTTACTTATCTATTTGTAAGTAACATTTATTATACTCATATCAATTATAATTTCATGCAATAAACTTATTCAATTATTGAGTACAAAAAAGAAAAAATCACCTAAGTTGGTTTTTCACCGTAGATATTTTACAAAAATTGACATCTGGATACAAATTTCATTTCCCATAGTAGATATTTCACAAATTTATCATCACAAATTTCATTTTGTTAGCCCAAGAATAACTAACCAAGAGGGGGGGTGAATAGATTTTTGAAATTTTTTCGACACTTAGTATCAAAACTATTCAATACACAAGATATAAATGCAAAGTGTAATATAACAAGTAAATATATAAATATGATAACTTAATTCAAGTATGGATACAGCACAATATAAATGGCAATGTAAAGTAAAGTGCAATAATGTAAAGATAACAAACCAATTTAACGGGGTTCGATACACAATGTGTTCTACGTCCCCGTTACCAAACTCTCCGTCATGAGTAAGGTCAAATGCACTATAATGGTAACTTACAACAAGGAGTACCGATCCTTAAGTGGCTTACAACAATGAACAATTATCCTTAGGCGACTTACAACAAGGAGCACCTACCCTTAAGTGACTTACAATAAGGAGCACTTATCCTTATGTGACTTACAACCAATCAAGTTTTCACAAGGCTCTCGAAACAATCAAAATATAAGTGATAATTTTACAATTGAAGAAACTCTCTTAACCAATAATATAATCAAATTAAGTATTAGAGAGTTGGGTAAACACTTCAATAGATAGCAAATAATAAAATTTAAGTGTTTTTGTTTTAAACTTTGATGATGGATGATAAAATAGTTTGAATCTTTGTATCAAAATTTTTCAACCAATAATACAAGTTAAGTATGAAGAGAGATTTACACTTTAATAAAAATATTGGCAAATAAAACTTTTATCAAGAATGAAGAATAGATGAGATTGTGAAAGTTTCTTTGCAAAATGAGTTCTTGATGAAATAAATAAAAATTAATTTGATCAATCAAAAAATTCTTTATAATAAATGAAATAGAATTTATACTCAAGTAATCTCAATGATTTTCAATAAATAAGCTCTCTAAATATCTCTTGTAAGTGTTGAAATTGAATGAAAAAGAGATACATATTTATTGAGAAAGAAAAATAAGTTGCAGGAACTTTCGGATGTGTGAATAGTAATTTTCGGTCGACCGAAACGGTAAAATAGCCATTGGAAATTAAACCGTTGGATTTTCGGTTGATCGAAACAGTAACTTTTGGTTGACCGAAATTTGACTTTTTTTTTTTTGGAAAATCTTTCATATTATGAATGAAAACGTTTTTATGCAAGTGATGAATTATGAAAATAATTTGAGTTTTATGCACTTGCTAAGAATCGAAGAGTTAATACATTTACATTTAAATTCTGATACACAACTTCTAAACTTTACTCTTCAAAATTCTTGTTCTTGTCATTCTTTTAACTTGTATCTTGATTTGCGTCTTTTGCAAATCTTCAAGTTCAAATTCGATCGTCGCATACAAATCTTTATCGTCTCGAATGATTTTGACTTTCACTTTGATCTTCATTTCAGGTTCGATTTATAATGTGTTCATTTTGACAATTTTTTATTGGGTTTAACATTGAACTATCATCACTCAAAATTAAATGTTAGTAAATAAAATGATTTGTTTGTTATAATCAAAACATTAAGGTTGTAATCAACCATAGGTTAACAATTTCCCCCTTTTTGATTATGACAAACAAAATGATTTGCAGTGTAAGATTTGAACAATTAATATCATATTGATAAAGAAGTATACATCATATACTCATCATGTAATTCATATTCCCCCTTTCATTTACAAATCAACAACAAGACATTTAAATCATATTATATTTTCAAATCAAAACATGCATAATCATTTAACTCCATTTCCCCCTTTTGACATAAACAAAAAGGGATATCATTTAAGATAAAAAAATTTAAAACAATCATTGAAGAATATTGTATTCCCCCTCAATTAAGCACAAGATGTAAAAAATAATAATAATAATAATAATAATAATCACTTTATAGTAAAATATTAATCAAGGCATGAGTGATGCAAATGACAAGAGCAAAATCATTTGAATAGAATTTATATTTCCTCTTTTCAACATTCTCCATATCATGTATAAATCAAGTTATATATCTCTTGCTCTTTATAATGCATAATTATCCATTCATATTCCCCCTTTTAACATAAGCAAAAAGGGATAACACATAAGATCAATGCACAATTTTTACAATTACACATATGAGAGTAATAATATTGTATATAACATCAAAACTTTTAAATCAACCATAGAAAATAGTAATATATTTCCCCTATCGTTTCACTTATATTCCCCCTTTCAATAGGAACCGAGTTTGTGTCTATTTCATATTCCATATAAAGATAGTATAATATTTAGAAACATGCATTTTCACAATTCATTGAAATAAATCACATTAGAAGTAATCACAATTCATGGAAATAATGGAAGTCATAATTCAAGTTACAATGCATGGATTAGAAGTTATATTTCATAGAAATTAAATCACATACAAAATATAATATTGAATTTACTTGCAATTTAAGGAAGAGAGTTAATCATACCTCGATATTTTTGCTATACATATAGAAGTACCTTGATTATCCTTGTCCATTTGATTGATGAGCTCATTGGAGTGTTCATTTGTGTTTACCTCTTCTTCAATGACCTTAAAGCACATGTTGGCAATTTCTTCTTGATCTTTATCTTCATCTTGATCATCATCTCTTTCATTCCATGTTGCTTGGAGAGTCTTCTTGACTTTCATCTTCTTTTGAAATTTTTGATTGTTTTGAGAACCTCTGCATTTTTTGACTAGACGGACCAAGTCATCGAGCTCTTCATCGCTCATGTTATTTGTTTTTCCTTCATCATTCATATTTTTGCTCGAAGTGCTTTCATCAACAACGGTTTTGAAAACAACTTGACGTTTTTCCTCTTCTATGCTTTTCAACGTTTTTTCCTTCGTCTCGGTGCGATTTAGCTCATAAGTCATCAATGTTCCATATAACTCTTCCAATGGATATGTGTTCATATCTTTGGTGTTTTCTGTCAACATTTTCAATGGACTCCATTCTTTCGAGAGCGACCTAAGCATTTTACTTACAAGCTCACCATTAATAAATTTACGATCAAAGCCCTTGAGGCTATTAGTAATATTTGTGAAGCGAGTAATCATGTTAACAATAGGTTCATTCTCTTTCATGAAATTTTTTTCAAAATCTTTAACTCAGTGATTTATCTTAGTTTCTTTTACTTTACTAGTTCCAACATGAGTAATTTCTAAAGTGTGCCAAATATCATAAGTCGAATCACATGTACTAATACAATTAAATTCATTTATATCTAATGCACAATAAAACATATTTTTGGCTCTAGCGTTTAAAGACAATTTTCTTCTATCTTCTTCATTGTATTCCTCTCTAGGTTTAGAAATTATTTGGTCCAATTTTCCATCAACTTTAATAACCTTAGTAAGCTTATGATGACCAAATTCAATAACTTCCCAAATATTATAATCTATGGATTTAATGAATATTGTCATCCTAGTTTTCCAATAGTTATAATTAGTACCATCAAATAAAGGAGGACAATTTGTAGAACACCCCTCAAGAGTTTGAAAAAAGTGGTTAGCCATTACTCAATGTTGTGAAATCTTTAAAAAAAATGAGCACATTGCTCTGATACCAATTGTTAGCCCAATAATAACTAACCAAGAGGGGGTGAATTGATTTTTGAAACTTTTTCGACACTTAGTGTCAAAACTATTTAATATACAAGATATAAATGTAAAGTGTAATATAACAAGTAAATATGCAAATACGATAACTTAATTCAAGTATGGATATAACACAATATAAATGACAATGTAAAGTAAAGTGCAATAATGTAAAGATAACAAACCAATTTAATGGGGTTCATTACACAATGTGTTCTACGTCTCCGTTACCAAGCTCTCCGTTACGAACAATGTCAAATGCACTATAGTGTTAACTTACAACAAGGAGTATCAATCCTTAAGTGACTTATAACAAGGAATACTTATCCTTAGGTGACTTACAATAAGGAGCACATACCCTTAAGTGACTTACAACAAGGAGCACTTATTTTTAGGTGACTTACAACAAGGAGCAACTATCCTTACAATCGAGTTTTCACAAGACTCTCGAAACCATCAAAATGTAAGTGATAATTTTACAATTGAAGAAACTCTCTTAACCAATAATATAATCAAATTAAGTATTAGAGAGTTAGGTAAACACTTCAATAGATAGCAAATAATAAAGTTCAAGTGTTTTTGTTGTAAACTTTGATGAATGATGGATGATAAAATAGTTTGAATCTTTGTATCAAAATTTTTCAACCAATGATCTCTCTTAATAAATAATACAAGTTAAGTATGAAGAGCGATTTTACACTTTAATAAAAGTGCTGGCAAAGAAAACTTCTATCAAGAATTGAAATATATGAGATTGCGAAGTTTCTTTGTAAAATAGAATTATTGATGAAACTAGTTTTGATCAATCAAGAAATTCTTTATATCAAAGTTTTTCAACCAATGATCTTTCTTAACAAATAATACAAGTTAAGTACGAAATGAGATTTACACTTTAATAAAAATGTTGGCAAATAAAACTTTTATCAAAAATGAAGAATAGATGAGATTGTGAAACTTTCTTTGCAAAAAGAATTCTTGATGAAATAAATGAAAATTAGTTTGATCAATCAAGAAATTCTTTATAATAAATGAAATAGAATTTATACTCAAGTATCTCAATGATTTTTAATAAATAAGCTCTCTAAATATCTCTTGTAAATGTTGAAATTGAATGGAAAAGAGATATGTATTTATAGAGCAAGAAAAATAAACTGCAGGAACTTTCGGATGCATGAACAGTAACTTTCGGTCGACCGAAACGGTAAAATAGCTGCTGAAAATTAAATCGTTGAATTTTTTGTTGATCGAAACAGTAACTTTTGGTTGACCAAAAGTTGACTTTTTTTTTTTGGAAAATTGTTTTTTCAAAATCTTTCATATTATGAATGAAAAATATTTTTATGCAAGTGATGAATTATGAAAATAATTTGAGCTTTATGCACTTGTTAAGAATCGAAGAGTTAATACATTTACATTTAAATTCTGATACACGACTTCTAAACTTTACTCTTCAAAATTCTTGTTCTTGTCATTCTTTTGACTTGTATCTTGATTTGCGTCTTTTGCAAATTTTCAAATTCAAATTCAATCGTCGCATACAAATCTCTATCGTCTCGAATGATTTTGACTTTCACTTTGATTTTTATTTCGGGTCCGATTTATGATGTGTTCATTTTGGCAATTTTGATCGGGTTTAAGATTGAACTATCATCACTCAAAATCAAATGTTAGTAAATAAAATGACTTGTTTGTTATAATCAAACATAGGTCAACACATTTCCCACAGTAGATATTTTACAAATTTCTTAGATATTTTGCTTTTGATATCTATAAATACCCTACCTTAATATTTGAATAGTAAAAAAAATTTAAACTACGATAAGAAAATTTGAACTCTTTATATTATGTCAACTTCTACCTTCTACTGCTTATTTCAGGTATATTTCCTTAGTTATTATTTAGTAAGCCTTACTCTTCATTTTTTTTCCTCATTTTTGGTTTAATTTAGTTTTTCAGATTTCAACAATGGCTCCAGCTTATAAATTGATACAATAAATTTTGGCTTCAGAAACTAATTGGTCCGCCAAAATCATAGTTGCTGGGAAGCAATATGTGAAAACAGCTCGACATTCCAATAGTCGCCACCAAAATCTTATTATGATGGATTTACAAGTACATCTATATTGCTCATAACATAATTTAAGTTTCTTTATATTTATTTTTTTGCATGTACACAGGGAAATAAGGTGACATCAACAATGTATGATGCAAACATTACTGCACTAGATGATTCGTTTACATTGGGAAGACATATATTGTCTCAAATGTAACCGTTAAAGATATCAAAAGTGAATTTCGAAGTTTACCTGGAGAAAAAATTTGGACGATAACTGGAGAACAAAAATTGAACAAGTGCATGAAGACCATTTGAACTTTTTATTTTCAAAACTGGAACTTACTTCATTTGATGACCTCTAGAAGCATATGGACAAAAACACAGATATAAGTAAGTTTCCAATTTCAATTTGTTTTTAACATTATACATTTTTCCATCTTTATTACTCAACTATCCAAGATTTATACACATTATTTTTTTTGTAGACGTGTTAGGTGTTGCCATAGACATACGTCAGAAACGATTGATTCAAACAAGATTTGGTACAGAAACCTTTCTGCAAGATGTTGTTTTAATCGACAAAACATTTCGTACTATAATATTAATGTTGTGGGATACCTTTGCTGAAGAAGAAAGTAAATATGGCAAATAGGCCAATTATATGGGCTACAAATCTGAAAATGTCTTCATTCAATGGTAAATCTATTATACTGCAGTTTTATTATAATTTAACAAAACCACAATATATAAATTCTTATTTGCCATGCAAGTATTACACTTTCTACAAAAGTGAACAGTACTTTCTTCATTGACGTTGAATTAACTTTTGTTACAGAGTACAAAAATTGGTATTATATTATATTTAGAATACATATTTCTTTAACATATATTATTGTAACCTCTATACAAAACTAAACATATAATTGTTTTTACAGGGTGAAAATTAATAGAGAAACCTCGGACAAACTCATTGAAAATAAACCATTTTTAATTGTTAGCCCACCTAAATTCATCCCTCCAATTGAGATAAGTTTTACCCCAATTGCTGATTTGTTGGGAACCTATCTAGAAGTAACTATAGATTACTTTATGAAATAAAATGTTTTATATACAGTAACACCTTTTTTTGTATTTAATTATATTACATTTTTTTCAGGAGAAATTCTATTGGGTAAGTGCATAATGGAAAATTAACACAAAAAACAATCCTTCTGGTACATATCTTGCAGTAATTGCAAGAAGACATCCAATGGAGATTTTGGAGAAACCCATAAGTATAGATTTTGCAAATATGAACAAGCAAAGACTGTTCCAAGGTAATTTAAGTATATTTAAATTTTTACTAAAAGTTTTATTTTTCGTCCAAATATTACTAAAAAATTTAATTTACACATTATACAATAGATATTTCTGATTAAAACTTTTTATTCTTCATAGAGAAAATGCTTTGATTCACCTTCAAGACAAATCAACATCATTGGATGCAACCATCATTGAAGATGTTACAGAAAAATTGCTTCAAACAAATGTTAATGTATTAATGAATTATTCTCCAGAGGTAAAATTTTACCTCTCAAATCTTAAAATATAATTTTGAACAAAATTAATACTAATTTATTAATACATATTTCATTCACAGACACCAATCGCAAAATTGAATAAGATCGTGAGACTGGAAAGTCAAATAGAACTTTTGTTTTATTTAAAAGTGACAGAAAAACGCCACAATCCATCTGAGTATCGATTTGAAATCATCACCGCAATCAGCAATAACAGTGTTTCTGAAGATCAAACTGAAGGATAACATAGAAAAAATAAAAACGCGGTGTACAACCAACTCACTGAATCTTCCACACAGAATGAAGAAATTCGTCCATTGACCACAAAAAGAACTCGGAGCTTGCACTCCGCATTTCTCCAGAGTACCAGCTCTACAACATACCTTTTTTAATTATTATAATTATTATATTTTAGTTTTACATTTTCTAAATTACTTATTTTTTAATTAAATGAAATAAAATATTATAATCATAATTACAAATTTATTTTCATATAATATTTAAGTAATAATATAATATTACTTAAATAATAACTAAAATATCCACTATCTAAAACAATTATAGTTTCATAAAATTTATCTAAACCTCAACAAAAATAAAAAAAATTATGTTTAATATAAAATTGTTTTGAGTTAAATAAATATTTAAAACTTATCTTTTATATAAAAAGATGTTGAATATTTAAAATTGTTTTGAATTATATTTATTTATTATTATAATAAAATATATAATTATATTTTTCCACCCACCCACACAACTATACTATCTCTAGATCTAGAATTCTCTTCCTCTTCAACCCTATCTTTCTGTAGAATTCTCCTCCTCTTCATCACCATCATCTCAAACAAAAAGGTACTACCATCTTGCAAATACACTATCTTCCACACGATGAGGCACACTGTGTGTCCGTGCGGTGCGGACACCCATGTGCCGTGTAGACGCTGGTGTCCGCACACAACGGACGGAAACCAGTTGGTGTTCGTGCGCTCCGGACACTAGTGTCCCTACACACCTAATGGGCACCAGTTGGTGTCCGTGCGGTGCGTCCACGAACACCATCTGATGTCCGCAACACACACGGTAACAATACCATGTTTAAGAAATTTTTTTCCCATTTTTGGTTTATTTTTTCTTCATTTTATTTCTTTCTCTAGTAAAAACATATGGTTATTAGAAATTGGAAATATAATCTTTAAACTAATGAATTTAAGGAATGTTCTAAAGAAGTTAAATTAGAGTGTTAAAATAGACATCCTTATTAACTTATTGATAACTAGATTAAAACCTCAGAGAGTTGTATTATGTATGAATCATGTTCTATCCTTAATTTAGGTGCTTGATATAGCCAAATGCACTTTGTTCTTTTAAATTTTTGACTTCTTTTGATTATAGATTGAAAAAATAAGAACATATTATGGTGGATCATTTCCATCCAATTCTTTGTTTATATGTTGAATCAATACAAGGGGACATTATTCTTTTTATTACACAACGTTGACACACTTAGTAAAAAGTTACTTATATATTTATACCTTTTATATGTAAGATTAATTTGTACCATGATGACTATACATTTTTTAAAACTAAGTTTTATTTTATTGGTTATTTTTACAAATGTCTCTGGCATATATAAAACCTCCAGATAATTGATTTTCGGCTACAATTACTCAATACCCAAATCATCAATACATTAAAGATTTCATACAACTTCTCAGTGATGATGATCAATCATCCTTAATGTGCTCTAATTTCTATGCAATTTTGTGGATTTATTCATAGATGAGAAGAAGAACATCAGTTTAGCAGTAAATTGGTTCATGAATTCATTATGAGATTTGTCAATTCAGGGAAAAACAATGAAGTATGGGTAAAATTGAATGATTATTTAGCCCGTTTTGATATGCAAGAATTTTGTCTCATTACGGGCTTACCTTGCCATGACATTACTGTGCCTCTAAACGCGAACAATTGTAGGCTCCAAAACAAGTATTTTAATGGTAGAAAAAGAATCACTATGCGCATGCTTTCTGAAACATTTCATGTATGCGAACATCAACAAAATAAATTCAAAATTGGACTCGTGATGTTAGTGGAATGTATTTTAAAACCTACTGGGAGGGACATTGACTATAGAACTTTAGATATGGTAGAACATCTTGAAGATTTCCTTCAATATCCATTGGGTCGTAAAGCATATTATACTTTGTTGAACTCATTGCAACGTTTACAGTTAGAACGAATACAAAGAATGCAAGAAAATAACCAAGCTGAATATAAATACGCATTAAATGGATATCCGCTTGCATTCCAGGTAACCAAGAGGGGGGTGAATTGATTTTTAAAACTTTTTTGTTAACTACACAATATTTTAATCTAATAATCACACAAATGATAATGAAACAAACCAAACACAATTAAGCACATAGCTAATAGAAATAAGCTTGCACAAAGTAAAAGAAGTTAAGTAAAAGAGTTAGAGAGTGCAAACGATGTAATATGGAGGTTCGATCCAATGCAATGATCTACGTCCTCCGTTACCAAGCTCTCCGTCACGAGTAAGGCCTTTTTCACTATGTTGATTGACTTATGGTGCAATCCAACCCTTTACAACGCTTACGGCGACTTACAACCAAGGAGCACCGATCTTTTTACAATGTTGAACTTTTCGGGACCTCAACGCAACCCATAATTCAAAAATGAATATACAAGTGAAAACTTCTCTTCTTGATAAATGATAGAATCAAGATTGATAATAAGAAGAGAAGAGGCAAACACTTCAATAAATGACAATGAATTTAGCTCAAAGTGTTGATATGAAAAACTTTTTGATGAACAAATGATTTTCATAAATTTAATCATTCAAAAGTTTTTCAATGATTTAATGCTTTTTTATCTTCTTAAAGATAGATAATAATGTAGTTGGGATCAATAAAAACCTCACTTTAATGCTCTAGAATAGTTGAATCAAGTAGAGGAATAGTGAGGTATTTATAGCGCTTAAATGGTCAAAACTTTTGTCTTACCGGACGTCTGGTAAAATACCGAACGGTCAATTATCCGTTATTTTTTGTCAAAAAATTGGACCATTGAAAAATGATCGTTGTGGCCAAAATTGATCATACCGGACGTTCGGTATGCGTACCGGACGTTTGGTACGACCTTTTTGGCCCGAAATGTTCTCATTTTAAAATTAAATTTAAGTGTTAGATGAACATTTTTAAGAAGTTTTTCAAAGTGTTTGTCATGTTTAGAAATATATATATTACGAATTTTTACGTTTGAAAACATATTTTTTCAAGTAAAACATTTTTGTCATGAATTTTGGATTGTAAAATCAAAACTTTGAGGTTGTCACGATGCATTGTCAAGTATTAAAATGTTTTACCTTTACATGTAGTCGTAAAAATGTCTAAATACTTAATTTGAATGATTTGACGTGTATTGATTGATTGGTACTTCAACTCGTGTCTTGATTTACGTTGAGATATCCTTTTCGCGGGTTTGCCATGTCATTCTTCAATTGAATGATCGCATAAAAATTTACTTGGCCTTGAACTTCGTGTCATCAATTTTATTCATGTGCAATGATCACTATGGACACTTGAAATCAATTTGTTAGTAATAAATATAATTTGTTTGTGATAATCAAAATGAGAGTCAAGTATATGTCAACAATTTCCTCATTTTTTTATTATGACAAACACAGTGATTTGCAATATAATTTAAAAACAAATTTTTAGTTAATAAAATTGCATACACATATTCTCCCAATCTGTTTAGCATACATTCTCCCTGTTTAATCATGCAAATCTCAAATCGCTTTATTTCTTCTCCCTTTTGGCATAAGGAAAAAGTATGGAATCAAACATGAACAATTAAGCATAGAGAAGTAACAATAAAACATCTAGTTACCATTTCATAAATACTTCATAGTTCGAATAAATAATCAAAACAAAGTTTAAGGAACAATTTTAAGAAAGCAAGAAAAAAATTGTGGAGTCGAAGGAGGAGGATACGGAAATCGAGTCAACATGTCGGCGAAGAAGGTGATCATCTGCTCTTGCATAGTAGCTTGTCGTGCGATGATCGTGTCCTGCTGATCGCGTATATGACGGAGTTCACCGCTCATCCCGTCGACTGTCGTAGTGAGGGAGTCTATCCGTCTGCTAAAAAATGCAAACTGATCCTCGAAGAGACTCAGACTAGGAGGAGGTAGAGCGCGTGAGGTCCTCGTGGCATGCGGTGTGCCCTCATCAATGTCGTCGTCCTCTTCCTCGAATGGAAAAGTGGACGGTCCCAAGGCCAGGTCAAACCCACCCATTGTCCATTTTTCGTAAATATTTTCATGTGTTTGAGTATAGAGGAACTAATGGTGTCGGAGGAACAGGGTTTGATGAATGCCTCATCGTGAAGAGGGATATTAAAATGTTGAGAAATTTTAGTTAAAAGCATGTCATATGGACCTTGGCGACGTGAGAGGGGTGAATGAACTACATGAGACCTAAGGTAATGGTCGGAAAATCAACTTTCCATCGACAAGAAAAGAATCAAGCAGAAAAAGATCGAAACAGTTTACTTCATCTCGATGCCCCTTCCTAGGTAAGATGACATTAGCGATGATATTTTGCAAAACTTTACAGGGAAGAGTAAGTTGATGTGTAGAGATTTTTGTGATATTTTCGAAATTTTTACCCGTGACACGACGACAAGCATCGACTGGGTCATAGCCATCTACAGAAGGGTGAGTTTTAGGCACAAAAGTTTGAACATCACACAGTTCAAGTTCAAGAATGGTACAAATAAGAGGTTTCGAAACCGTGATTTGAACATTTTTTATAAAGCATGTAATGTCAGCGTCACGAGAAGGAAAAGTCATAATTTGAAAAAATTCTCGCATTAGTCGTGGATAAGTATTTTCTTCTACTGTGCAAACGGATGTCCATCTCATATTCATGATATATTCTTCTATCCTAAATGCAGGGACGTCGAAAGTAAAAGTGGGGAGATCAACATTTTTACCTACTAAAATGAGTGATTTCGCAAAGAGATTCGCTGGCGTCTTGGGTTCGAGGTCCATGTCTTCTTCCTCGGAGGATGGAGATAGGGCACGTCGTTGAACGGTTTACTTGAGCCTATTCCCTCTACCACGTGAAGTTGACATTTTGAAGAGAATTGGGGATTTTCGAGAATAATAGTTTGAAAAGAAGAATTTTCGAATTTTTTGGGATAAAAAAATGTTATGAAGTGTGGAAAATGCGTTAGAAATAGGTAGAATTGCGATTTGTAGATGATTTGGAGCAAAGTGAAAAAAGGAGAGTGGATTCAAAAATTAGGGCTCACATTAGTCGAGAAATCGACATAACCTCGAAAGATTTAATTAAAATTGGATTGATTCTTGATGAAAAGAGAAGTTTAAGAATGAAAAATGAAGTGATTTGGACTCAATTTGAGAATTAATGGAGTAGTGAGTAGTGTGCGAGAGGAAATGGAGAAGAGAAGTGAAAAGAAAACAGGGAAAAATCGCGATTTAGAGACTATAAAAATCCAGTATTGGACGCCCGCTAAAAATGTAGAAAAATAATTTAAAAGGTTCTATGTTACCGGACGTCCGCTACCTTTTTTTTAAATAAAAAGCAATGTGCGGGATATGAATATATAGAAACACATAATTTTGAAAATTATTTTTGAGAAATAAGAATATGTATGGAGAAAATGCAAGTTTGAAAATCATTTTAGTTCGATACGACCTAAGCCCCATCTAATAGTTGAAAAACGATCGAGCGCAAGGGATTTTGTGAAAATATCAGCTAATTGGTGTTCAGTATCAACAAATTCAAGTGAAATATCACGGTTTTGAACATGGTCTATTGGAAAATGGTGTCGAATCTCAATATGCTTCGTTCGAGAGTGTAAAACGAAATTTTTAGATAAATTGATAGCGATGTATTGTCGCACATGATAGGAATATGATCATAGGATAGATGATAGTTGCTAAGAGTTTGTTTCATCCAAAGCACTTGAGCACAACAACTCCCGGTGGAAATGTATTCGGCCTCGACTGTAGATAAGACCACGAAGTTTTGTTTCTTACTAAACTATGACACTAAAGCAAAACCGAGGAAATGACAAGTACCACCAGTACTTTTCCGATCAACTTGACAACCGGCCCAATCGGCATCCGAGTAACTAAGTAAATCAAAGTGAGTTTGTTTTGGATACCAAAGTCCTAAGTTTTGAGTCCCACTACGGTATCTAAATTTTTTTTAACGGCTTTGAGGCGGGATTCCTTAAAATTAGATTGAAAGCGAGCACATAAGCATACAATAAACATAATATTGGGTCTGCTTACGGTTAAATAAAGAAGGGATCCGATCATACCTCGATATTTAGTGATGTCGATGGAAGTGCCTTGCTCATCCTTGTCAAGCTTTATGGAAGTGCTCATTGAAGTATTCATTGTTTTTATATCATTCATTTTGAACCTCTTTAACATGTCTAAGATGTACTTACTTTGATTTATGAATATGCCATCACATGTTTGTTTAATTTGAAGTCCGAGAAAGAATTTGAGTTTACCCATCATGCTCATTTCAAATTTCATACTCATGTTTTTAGAAAAATATTCACAAAGTTGAATATTTGTAGCACTAAAAATAATGTTATCAACATAAATTTGAACAATGAGCGTGTCTTGTTTATGAGTTTTGATAAAAAGAGTAGTTTTTGTTATGGATGAGAACCGATTAGCAGCTCGAACTCCACATGTCGGCAGGGTGACGTGCCACACGCTGTCCGAGGCGATTGCGCATAGGACGAGCTGTTTGCACTTGGCCCATTTCCGCCTCGCCCCGGCACGCCCCGGCAAAGATCTCCCGTACAAAGATCTTCGCAGTCAAATCCGTGATTGATGGGATGTGTGGCAGGACCCAAACGGTCAAATCAGCCAGAAGCACTTAATGCCAGCCAACCTATGGAAAGACAAGTTGACGCCTACGATGGGACGGGCCCTAATAATCTAACTACACGTGCCTCCCCATCCAACGGCCCTCCTCTTCTCACACCCGGTATAAATACTGCACCCTTGCGCTCGAAAAAAAGGGCGGGAGAGAAAAAAGGAGAGAGGAAAGGAACCTGGTACCGTCTCTTTTCGTTTCCCTATATTGACACTTGTTCCCCAAACCCCGAAAACGGCCTTCGAGTGAAAACTTGGAGATCGATAAAATAATTTCCGGCTGATCCTACGCTGACTTGACCGTCAGAGTGCCCGTGGCCGTCCCCACCTCTTATGGGAAGGGCCACGTGTAACTGACGTCGTGTGGTTCATGCAGGAACGGGTAGACTTGAAGATATCACATGTTGGCTCGGTGGCGAGGGCCACGTGTAACTGACGTCGTGTGGTTCATGCAGGAACGGGTAGACTTGAAGATATCACATGTTGGCTCGGTGGCGGATCCGTTTTTCGAGGTCAACGGTTTGGCGCCGTCTGTGGGAAGTTTGGGCAACATAAACCACGAAAACTTCCCCCTAAAAAGCCTATTCAAACGCCCGACAGGAAATCCTTGAAAAAGGAGGGCGGCAGGATCGGTAGGACCATAACTTGCCAAGAAGAGAAAAAGCCTTACTACTCCGAACCATGATCTCCAGTGAGGAGGAAGTAAACCCAAGGAGGACAAGAGAAGCCTTTGAAGAAGAGATTTCTCAAAATGACACTCATCAGCGACCCCACCACAGGTACCGCAGAAGGAACAGAACCGCCCAACTCGCAGCCGAGGTAGCCATTATGGCCGCAAACATGCGGAACATCACAGCTCAGAACGCTGCCATGCAAGAACTCCTCGCGCAAGCTCAAAATCGAGGTACTTATTCGGCCCAACCGAGCCGACAGCGCTTTGCACATCGGCCGTCTGAGGAAGGGTCAAGCAGGAGGACCCAATCAGGGCCTCAAAATGACGGCCCTGTCGAACGAGAAGTAGAGATGGACACTTCAAACTACACAGCTGCCCCAGTCAGGGACACCTCGGCTGGAGAGAACAACTTCCCCCCGGATTATGAGGAGCAGCCCCAAAGATCCGCTAGCGTCTTCGACCGAATCGGACGAACGCCTAGAAACGGGGGTCAGCCGACCCTCCTAGAGGTTCGGCAACAGCCGCATGCCCAGAGTCAGGAAGCTCAGGTCCATCCGCCTAAAAATAGGCGGGAGAGGCGAAGTACTATAGACTGGGGGAACAGAGGAGCAGCGGCTCAACATCCGCCCCAGGCCGTTGAGGGGGAAGAGGACCCCAGCGAACCGTGCAGATCATACGAGCTTGATGACGACGATGACAATCTGCCCTTTTCAAGGGAACTTCGCTCCTTCCCAATGCCACATAACTTCGTTCCCCCAAAGGTTCCGAAGTACGAAGGAAAAGGCGATCCGGAGAAGCATCTCAACAAATACAAAATGCAAATGAGCCTAAGGGGCGCCTCACCAGCATTGAAATGTAGGGCATTCCACCTGACCCTTGCCGACGCTGCCGAAGTATGGTATAGTAGGCTAGCACCTCTTAGCATAAGAAGTTGGCCGGACCTGAAAAAAGCATTTCTGAACCAATACCTGTCGAGGAAGGAGGGGGAGGCGCCGATACAGCGCTTACAGGACATGAGGCAAGCCGCGGGAGAAACTCTGAAGAGCTACCTAGCTTGCTTCACTGATGAAATAACTTACTGCGAACAGGTCACCGACAAAGAAGCTCTGTCCGCTCTGAAAAGGGGATTGAATATGAACACACTATTCGGGAGGGATGTCCGAAGTAAGAATCCTTCAACATATGACGAGCTGGTGGAAATGATGAAAGTCGAGATTGTCAACGAAGAAATGATTGACCATCGAAACAGGGCAGCCCAAGGAATCCCTCCACCTCGGAGACAAATGGGCAGAGGACCCACGTCCCAAATGATAAGCCAACGATGGACCCAGGCAGGACATGCAGTGGCTCCAACCTCGGGGCAAGTATTGGCTACCGCTACTCTAAACGCGGTGCCCACCCTAGCCTACGAAAATGCTGGATTCCATGAGGGCAACTCAGCCAGTGACGCCAGACGACCCTCAACCTCTAGGAATAGAGGATGGGGTGGGATACCTAGCAATAGGTTCCAGGAAGACCCGAGGCCCTACTGCACTTTCCACCGCTACTATGGACATGACATAAAGGATTGCAGGGATGCGAACCGACCCTCAAACGCCCCCCGAAACGCAAGTTAAAACAGCACTCCGAGGCGTTCAACCCCCAGAAGGGGGGAAACAAGGCAACACTCACCCCATAATAACAGAGATAATGATAGGCAAAGACCCCGCGGTGGGCAACGCCCTAGGAGGGATGTATCCGCCTCGGACGAACGGTTCCCCATACGTGAAATTGACACCATAATTAGAGGGCCCCATGTAGGGGCGAATCAAGGAACGCTCAAAGAAATTACACCAGGGAGGCAAAAACTCCACCAATGGCCAGCTATGTAGTAAGCCAACCCCCCAGGGCAGAACCGTAGAACCCATAACGTTCACCACGGAAGACGCAGCAGGCATACACTTCCCTCATTGCGACGCCTTAGTAGTCCGGGCTGTAATAGCCCGCAATGGGCTTAAACGCATGCTGGTGGATAATGGCAGTTCGGTTAACATCCTATTTGGCTCATCTTTTGATAAAATGGCGGTAGACCATGAACTAACGCCTATGGCTTCGCCCCTCTATGGGTTCACCGGAAACACATCGGACACCTGAACGAGGCCTTCCAAATCTTGAGAAGGTACAACATGAGGCTGAACCCTCTCAAATGCGCATTTGGCGTGGCCTCAGGCAAGTTCTTGGGTTACATCGTGAATCGAAGAGGAATCGAGGCCAACCCAGAGAAGATCGAGGCTTTGGTTAATATGAGGTCCCCTCAGAAACCCAAGGAGGTACAGCGACTCACTGGTAGAATAGCTGCACTTAACCGCTTCATATCAAGGGCCACTGAAAAATGCATGCCATTCTTCAAGGTCCTGAAAGGAGGAAAAGCGTTCAGATGGACCCCAGAATGTGAAGAAGCATTCCAAGAATTGAAGAACTACCTGGGACGCGCGCCCCTCCTCAGCAAACCCAAGGAAGGGGAACCCTTACTGTTATACTTGGCAGTAGCCGAAGCCTCAGTCAGTTCGGTCCTTGTGCAAGAGGAGGAGGCACACTAGTTGCCAGTCTACCATGTAAGCAAAGCCCTGCTGCCCGCCGAGGAGCGTTACCCGGACATGGAGAAGTTAGCCCTGGCTTTAGTCACCGCTTCCCGTAAGCTAAGACCCTACTTCCAGGCCCACGGCATCCGCGTGCTGACGAACTTCCCGCTCAGACAAGTCTTGCAGAAACCGGACGCCTCGGGAAGGTTGCTTAAATGGGCTGTAGAACTCAGTGAGTTTGACATAACCTACACCCCTTGGGCGGCTATCAAAGGCCAAGCCCTGGCCGATTTCGTCGCTGAATTCTCAAAGGCTCCAGAAGTCGAAGTGAACATGTAGCCGGCGGAGCCACCCACCTGGAACCTCTTTGTCGACGGCTCCTCGGGAGAAGCCGGCTCCGGGGCGGGAGTGGTGCTGGAAAGCCCGGAGGGGCATAAACTGAATTGCGCCGTCAGGTTCGGGTTCAAAGCCTCTAACAATGTGGCAGAATACGAGGCCCTCCTGGCGGGACTCCGGTTGGCAAAAGAGCTGCGTGTAAAGAGAATCGCGGTTAGCAGCGATTCGCAGCTAGTGGTAAACCAAGTAAACGGGAGCTTTGCGGCCAGGGACAAACACATGGAAGCCTACCTAAGACTGGTAATGGGGCTCTTGCCCGACTTCGAAAAATTCGAATTGATTCAAGTGCCTCGTCAGGAGAACACCCATGCAGATGCCCTATCAAAATTGGCTAGCAGCAAGGATTCCGAACTTCTAAAGGTAGTACCGATCGAACACCTACCTGAACCCTCTATCAAGAGAGGCGAAGAGCTGATGTGGGTAGAAAACACGCCAGCCTGGATGTTGCCTATCTTGGACCATTTAAAAGAAGGGACCGTGCCAGATGATGAGAACGAAGCTAAAAGGCTTCGGAGGAGAGCTGCCCATTTCATCATTCACGATGAGGTTCTGTATAAGCGCGGCTACTCTTCGCCCCTCCTCAGGTGCACGGGAGGAACAGAGGCGAACTACATATTAAGAGAAGTACACGAAGGCATCTGCGGAAATCACTCCGGCGGACCAGCACTAGCACACAAAATACTCCGGCAGGGATATTATTGGCCTACCCTGAAAAAGGACGCCATCGAATTCGTGCGTAAGTGTGACAAATGCCAACGCTTCTCCCATACACAAAGACAGCCCTCACAGGAGCTCACTGTTGTCTCGAGCCCCTGGCCTTTTGCCAAATGGGGAGTGGATTTCATCGGCCCCCTTCCCAAAGGAAGAGCGAACGCTCGCTTCGCCATAGTGGCAATCGACTACTTCACCAAGTGGGTGGAGGCAGAGCCCCTGTCCAAGATCACCCAAGCTAATACCTCAAAGTTCCTATGGAAAAACATCATATGCCGGTTCGGCATACCCCACTCCCTGGTCTCAGATAATGGCAAGCAGTTCGACAATCGGAAGATCCAGAACTTATGCGAAGAGCTCGGAATCAGAAAACATTTCTCTTCACCTCATCATCCTCAGGCGAATGGCCAGGTGGAGGCGGTCAATAAGACCATAAAGCTAACCCTGAAAAGGAAGCTGGATGCCTCCAAGGGGGCCTGGGTAGACGAACTCCCCCAGGTCCTCTGGGCTATTAGAACCACTTGCAAAACGGCCACTGGAGAAACCCCATTCTCCATGACCTACGGAGCCGAGGCTATGAGTCCTGTGGAAGTCGGCGCCCCTTCTCCCCGCCACATTCACTTCAACGAGGTAACAAATGATGAACTGAGGCGATTGGAATTGGATTTTCTAGAAGAGAAGAGAGACGGCTCACAAATCAAACTAGCTTCCTACCAGCGTAAAATGGCACGTTTCTACAACGCCAAGGTAAAGAAGCGGATGTTTCGCATTGGCGACCTGGTACTCCGCAAAGTTTTTCCCTCTACTAAGGAGCCCGGCACGGGCACGCTGGGACGAAATTGGGATGGCCCATACAAAATAACCCAAGAAGTTAGGCCCGGAACTTATGCGATGGAAGACCTGGAAGGAAAGGCTACGCCTCATCCTTGGAACATTGAACATCTAAGAATGAACTACCAGTAAGAAGCCTATTGACCATGTAAATGTTGTTGTCAAATGAAGAAAATGTTTTGTTCTTACCACTGTTCTCGCCAGCGTAACTTAAACACAAATCCTTGACGAGGTGCAAGCCCCTCCAAGGGGTCACACCCCAAGGAGGGTCTGCGTAGTCAGAGGCGGTGCGGGTGCCACCTTTGCCGAAGCAGGAACGCGTAACTTAGACACAAATCCTTGACGAGGTACAAGCCCCCCCAAGGGGTCACACCCCAAGGAGGATCTGCTTAGTTAGAGGTGGTGCGGGTGCCACCTTTGCCGAAGCAGGAACGCGTAACTTAAAAACAAACCCTTGACGAGGTGCAAGCCCCCCAAGGGGTCACACCCCAAGGAAGATCCATTTAGTCAGAGGCGGTACGGGTGCCACCTTTGTAGAAGCGGAAGCGTATAACTCATTTGGCGCCCAGGACTGAGTAGCTACGAGGCGAGTTTACTTGTCCCATTTTTATTAAATGGTTGAACAGTTACGAGGCGAGTTTACTTGTCCCATTTTTATTAAATGGTTGAACAGTTACGAGGCGAGTTTACTTGTCCCATTTTTATTAAATGGTTGAACCTTTACGAGGCGAGTTACTTGTCCCATTTTTATTAAATGGTTGAACATTTACGAGGCGAGTTACTTCTGAAAAAACCAACTAAGCGAAAAGGCAAAACAAGCAGAAGTAACAACACTTGACAAAAATCACTAAATTACAAAATCGCCGAGGCCTCTACAAAAACAGAAGTGAAAAATACAAAGCTAGTCTACATGGACTATGGCTTCTGCCTCTGCCTCTTCTTCTTCCCCGGCTTCTCCTCCCTCCTCTTCGTCAGGACCAGGGCGACCTCCGGTAGGCCCCCCGAACTCCTCCTCCAAGAAGTTGATGTCTAGCTCGGGATGCTTTTCATGCAGATGCGACATCACCTCCTTGGCAGCCCAGGACGCCCAGTAATTGGCAAAGTCATTGTACTCCGGAGTCGTGTGGAAGTTCTCCTTGTACTTCAGAACCTCCGCCTCGCCAATCGCCCCCACCTCCGCCTTCAGGGAGCCAATTTCTTTGGCTTGGGCCTCGGTAAGGCTTTTCAGCTCGCCTTTCTCCCTGTTAGCCCCTTCCAGAGCCGCGGAGGCTATCCGCTGATGCTCATTGGTGTCATCAATCCTTTTCGTCAGGGCTGCCACTTGGGAGGCAGACTCATGAAGCTCGTTCTTCAATTGATTGACGCGAACCTCCGCGGTGTCCAACTTTGAAGTGGCCATCACCCACCTCTCCTCCGCCTCCTCCGTCTCCTTTTTGGCCTTGGCCACTTCAACCTCCCAGGACCCCAGGGCCTTCAGCTGGTCCTCCAACTCATTATTTTTCTTGCGAAGGCCTCAGACCAAATCCTCCGCCGAAGCTCCCATACTAAGCGCCCTCGTGACGCAAGCATTATTGGCGGCCAACAGGTCCTCAATTTCACACGAGGCGGCATGATTAGCCCAGTCCTCAGTCCAGTACTTGCTGTGGACTCGAGCAGCGGAGGCGGTTTCGGGGAGGAGCATCTCCAGAACGGCCTCGGGCAAGTCCTCTTCCTTACTCCCCAGGAAGTTGGCTCTGTTCTCCTTGGCCGGGGCTCCGGCAGACTTCTTCAACCTCTTCCGAGGCTGCTCACCTGTGAAGTAGGCGGTTATGGGCACAATGGCCTGGGAAGCTGGCGGGGCTGGTGGAACCCCCTCGGTGACTTCTGCACCAGCTTGTGTAGAGGAGGAAGCCCCGGATGGGCCAGTTCGCCTTTTTCTCCTCTGAACGAGGGAGGCACCTTCCTCCGCCACGTTCTCCTCAGTAGCCTGCTACCCGGCCCGACTGAGGGAGAGAAGATGCTCTGACTGCTTCTTGTAAGCAGCTGAGCTCGTCCGCAAGGTTTTGGCCTCAGCCACGCTGCGGCGAATGGAAGCAAGGTCAGGCTTCGGAGGCCTTTTGTTCACAAAATCCTCTGCACAAAAAAGGGAACAATAAGTTTCCTTGACTCAGAAGCACGATCGAAAGAGCTGAGGCCAAGCGATTTACCTCGGTTCGTCATAAGGCCGTGTAGGACGAGGTGGTGGTTCTTGTCGATGAGCTCTTTATAACTCCTTTCTGATGGGGGAGTTTGGTAGATCTGGCCAATAATGTCCCACTCCTCATCGGATATCTCGCACTTCGGAAGGGAGTCTGCATGGAGCAGAAATATTAAAACATGAGCAAAACTGTTCCAAGTAAATCAGTTCGGTTAAATGACTTACTGTAAGTAGAGTAGGTGGTGGGGATTGTCAGAGGCGCCATCGGGTCGTTCTCTATGGTGTCCCACCTACCAGAGACCCAGAACCACGAGCTCTTCCAACCTTTGATAGAGGTAGGCACCCCGTGCAGGAACGGAGAGTGGGACCCCCAAGGAGAGAGATAGTACCAGCCCCGACTCTCCTCCCCCCAGCTACGTTTTTTGGAAAGAATAGGGAGTGGAACACGCTGAAGGGCATATCCAACCCGATGCTGGCCCGGCGCCATAGCATCCAAGTCCCCACCATTTGGGACCATGAGTTCGGATTAAACTGGGTCGGAGCCACCCCGTAGGACCTAAGTATTAACCTAAAGAAGGATGGAAAGGAAGCCTCAGCCCGGCCCGAAGCAAGTGATCGCTCACCGCCACGCACTCGGGCCTAGGGTAACAGGCTCTCTCATGCGGTTCGGGGAGGATCATTTGGATATTGTGGGGGATCCTACACACTATCCTACACCTCTCTAGCTATTCCGAGGTGACTGTAGAAGGGTAGTTTGAAGCCCCCCACTGGACAGACATGTCCACAGGAGAAACAGGTCGCCTCCAAATATTCTCTCCGGCCATGATGGCCTTGCTAAGTTCGTCCGTGGACACTACTATGGGCTCCCTAAGGGTACTCTCCTCACCTCGTTCCTCCCCACTCCCCCTCACTGTCGACTGTTCACTCGCCATCGCGAACGACGTTGATAAACCCAAGAAAAGAGAAGGTGAAGAAACTGAAAATGTGCGAAGTTACCTAACAAACCGCCGGAAGCCTGTTTGTCGCCGGTATTCACAGAGACGTCGCCGGAAATTAGTTGTGGGATTCGCCGGAATGCAGAGACTCGATATGCCTTGAGAGGTTTTCGCAAAAGTAAAAGCTTGAAAATGAAATGGATGGGCTTTTTATAGGCACCATAAAACTGGCCCTAGCCGTTAGATCACCCAAACAGCATCTAGGCCGTTCGATGCTGAGGTGAAAGGATCGTCGTTGAAGTAAAGAGTCACCAAAATCAATGGCTACGATGGAGCGGTGAGCCCCACGCACAGCCAGAGTGCGTCACCCCGAAATTCGTGGAGCCGTCGCCATCATTCCCATTTATGACGAAACAAGCGTGTCTCGGAAGCAGCAGACGCGCCCCCTTTGCATGCATTGGAAAGGCAAAAAGCTTTCAAATCATTGGTACAATAACCAAGACTGTCTCTTCGGAAGCCATCAACTGCCTTACGACTCCCATGGCCTCGGCACGATAGCTTCGTCCCACAGCAGCCCCCCTGGAGTTTGTAAGCTGGTCTCCCCGGCCCAGGGCAAAAGGCAGAGTTGCTACAGCTCCCCCAAGAGTTGCCAACTCCTATGGCTTCGGCACGATAGCTTCGTCCCACAACGGCCCCCCTAGAGTTTGTAAGCTGGTCTCCCCAGCCCGGGGCAAAAGGCAGAGTTGCTACGGCTCCCCCAAGAGTTGCCAACTCCTATGGCCTCGGCACGATAGCTTCCTTTCACAACGGCCCCCCTAGAGTTTTAAAGCCTGGTCGCCTCGGCTAGGGCAAAAGGCAGAACTGCAACAGTTCCCCCAAAGCTTCAAAGCTTCACCTTGCCAGGTCCTATCACCTCGGTACGACAGCCCCATGTCGCAACAGCCCTCCACGGGGGATGATGGGCCATTCCAAGCCCGGACCAACCAAGAACCCCGCGCTCTTTCCCGTACACCCCGTCCACAGCCTTGAAAGTCCTCGTAACGTATGAATACATGTACAAGGACTTGGGGGACTATTGTTACGGATGAGAACCGATTAGCAGCTCGAACTCCACATGTCGGCAGGGTGACGTGCCACACGCTGTCCGAGGCGATTGCGCATAGGACGAGCAGTTTGCACTTGGCCCCTTTCCGCCTCGCCCCGGCAAAGATCTCCCGTACAGAGATCTTCGCAGTCAAATCCGTGATTGATGGGATGTGTGGCAGGACCCAAACGGTCAAATCAGCCAGAAGCACTTAATGTCAGCCAACCTATGGAAAGACAAGTTGACGCCTACGATGGGACGGGCCCTAATAATCTAACTACACGTGTCTCCCCATCCAACGGCCCTCCTCTTCTCACACCCGGTATAAATACTGCACCCTTGCGCTCGAAAAAATGGGCGGGAGAGAAAAAAGGAGAGAGGAAAGGAACCTGGTACCGTCTCTTTTCGTTTCCCTATATTGACACTTGTTCCCCAAACCCCGAAAACGGCCTTCGAGTGAAAACTTGGAGATCGATAAAATAATTTCCGGCTGATCCTACGCTGACTTGACCGTCGGAGTGCCCGTGGCCGTCCCCACCTCTTATGGGAAGGGCCACGTGTAACTGACGTCGTGTGGTTCATGCAGGAACGGGTAGACTTGAAGATATCACATGTTGGCTCGGTGGCGAGGGCCACGTGTAACTGACGTCGTGTGGTTCATGCAGGAACGGGTAGACTTGAAGATATCACCTGTTGGCTCGGTGGCGGATCCGTTTTTCGAGATCAACAGTTTTCACTTTTCTAATAGAAAAACCATTTGAAAGTAAACATTTGCTCAAACATTCATACCAAGCTCTAGGAGCTTGTTTGAGGCCGTAAAGAGCTTTTCTAAGTTTGAATACATGATTTGGAAACTTATGATTTGCAAAATCGGGTGATTGCTATACGTAGACTTCTTATTGGATAAATTCATTTAAAAATGCACTTTTAACATCCATTTGATAAAGAGTGAAGTTTTTGTGACATGCAAATCCAAGAAACATGCGAATGGATTCTAATCATGCTACCGGTGCAAATGTTTCCTCATAGTCAATACATTCTTCTTGATTGTAACATTGTGCCACCAATCTAGCCTTGTTACGCACAATGATTCCATTTTCATCTCTTTTATTTTGAAAAACCCATTTAGTGTCAATAACGGTTTGATTTGTTGGTCTAGCAACCAAGTCTCACAAATGGTTTCTTTCAAATTGATTTAGTTCATCTTGCATTACTAGAATCCAAAACTCATCAAATTCCGCTTCTTTGAAATTTTTAGGTTCGATTTGTGAAATGAATGCATAACTACCTAGATGATTTCTAAGAGAGGTTCTAGTATTGATACATTTTAATGGATCTCCGATGATTAGCTCTTTAGGGTGAGACGAGACAAACTTCCTTTCTTTTGGTAATCTGGAGTCTCCTTGAGCTTCGGTTGGTGTTTCTCTTCTTTCTTGATCATTGAAATCCTTTGATTGCTCCTCATTTGATACTTCTTTGTCTTGAATATTCATTTGTTCGAGATGAGTCTCCAAGCCTGCATCGTCATCAATACCTCTCTCTCGATCAAGTAGATTAGTTTCATCAAAAGTAACATGCATCGATTCTTCAACGACTAGAATTCTTTTGTTGAAAACTCTATATGCTTTACTAGTCAATGAATAACCAAGAAAAATTCCAATATCGAATTTTGAATCAAATTTTCCCAAATTGTCTTTAGTGTTTAAGACAAAACATTTGCAACCGAAAATTTTGAAATAACTAATATTGGGAATTCTATTTTATCAAAACTCGTATGGAGTTTTGGTTTCTTGCGACCAACCAAGACTCTATTTATGATATAACATGTGGTGTTAATGACTTCGACCCAAAAATATTTTGGTAAATTATTTTCATTTAGCATGGTTCGAGCCATTTCTTGTAATGTGCGATTCTTCCTTTCTACTACACCATTTTGTTGAGGAGTTCTAGGAGCCGAAAAATTTTGTTCATATCCATTATCGTTACAAAAATCATCAAATGCAATATTATCAAATTCTCCGCCATGGTCACTTCTAATTGTAGTGATAGTGTTACATTTTTCATTTTCCACTTTCTTACAAAAATGTTTGAAAGGTTTTAAGGTTTCATCATTTGCACTTAAAAATATTACCCATGTAAATCTAGAAAAATCATCAACGATAACAAAAACATAGTATTTACCACTTAAGCTAACCGTCCTTGACGGTCTGAAGAGATCTATGTGGAGAAGTTGTAATGGGTTTGTTGTAGATGAAAATGTTTTTGGTTTAAAAGAACTTTTGACTTGTTTTCCAAGTTGACATGCATCACAAACCTTGTCTTTTTTAAATTTCAAGTTTGGCAATCCTTTTACAAAACAATTTTTAGAAATTTTTGAAATAAGATCTATATTTACATGACCAAGTCTTCTATGTCAAAGCCAAGTTTCATATTTTAATCTAAGTAGACAATGTTCGTTGTTTTCATGATCAATATTAATGATATAAACATCATTGTTTCGACTTTCTATAAAACCTACCTCTTTCGATGTAGCATCCTTAATTAGGCATTTGGAAGAATCAAATCTTATATGATAACCCTTGTCATATAGTTGACTAATGCTTAGCAAATTATGTTTGAGGTTATCGACTAACAAGACATTTTCAATAGAGGGGGATAGGTGATTACCGATGTTGCCTATGCCAATTATTTTCCCTTTTGCATTGTCTTCAAAAGTTACATGACCTCCATCATTTGCTTTGAAATTAGAGAGTAGTGATTGATCTCCGGTCATGTGCTTCGAACATCCACTATCCAAAAATCATTTACTTTTAATTTTGCTTGGTACCCCGTCTTCGATGGCCATGAAGCACATATTAGCAACCTCGTTTTGATCATATCTTTCATTTTGCTCTTCATCGTCACTATCATCCCAAATAGCTTGAAATATCTTTTTCTTGAAGCTTTTCTTTTTGTTTGGGCACTCTGTTCTTTTGTGACCGGATTTGTCACATTCATAGCAAATGATTTTCTTATTTTTCTTTTCTCTTTTATCATCTCTTCTTTGAAATTTCTTGTTATTTCGGAAATCTCTCCATTTTTTGATAAGAAGTACTAGATCATCAAATTCTTCATCGTTCTAGTTGCTTGTTGATGGTTCTTTATCCATTGCTAATTTTAAAACAATTTGTCTCTTGGGAGCTTCTTTTGATTCTTTGCTTTCCTCGTCTTTTCTTTGATTTCGACATTATTGAGCTCATATGTAATCAATGTTCTATACAGTTCTTCTAAAGGATATGAGTTCACATCATTTGTGTTTTCGATGAGCATCCGTATGGGGGTCCATTCTTCCGAAAGTGACCTAAGCATTTTGCTCACAAGTTCACCGTTAGTATACTTTCGATCAAAACCTTTGAGGCCATTCACAATATCGGTAAAACGAGTAATCATATCAACGATAGGCTCATCTTGTTTTATAAAAAAAATTTCAAATTCTTTAACCAACATATTTATTTTTGTTTCCTTAACTTTGTTTGTTCCAACATGAGTGACTTCTAGAGCATGCCAAATTTCATGAGCCGAATCACATGTACTTATTCTATTGAATTCATTTCTATCTAGAGCACAATAAAGCAAGTTCTTGGCCTTAGCATTTAATGATAGTTTTCTCATATCTTCGTCATCATAGTCCTCTCTAGATTTTGAAATACTTTGATCGGGTTTGCCATCAATTTTAATAGTTTTTGTAGGCACATATGGACCATATTCAATGATTTCCCAAATGTTATAATTAATAGATTGAACATAAATCATCGTTCTAGCCTTTCAATAATTATAATATGTGCCATCAAATAAAGGAGGTCGGTTTGTATCCTTCAAGATTTTGAAAACCGATGTTAGCCATAACTCAAGATTGTGAAATCTTAAAGAAATGAGTACCGTGTTCTGATACCAATTGAAAGCCTAAAATTGGCTAATCAAGAGGGGGGTGAATTAGATTTTAAAATTTTTTCATTAACTTAATTTTGTGTATTTTGACCATTTGGGAAAATGATTTGAAGTCAGCTTGAAGCTCTTTTTCAATTTTACTTCTCAATGCACACTCATACTTCTCCACAAATTGCTTCAGGGATGTTTTGGAATGAACATATCCATCAAAAAATGCGTTAATATCCTCACTTCGTTGTGTGGTTGACATACCCGCCCAAAATGAAGTTTTCAAATAGCATGGCACCCATCGACTTCTTTCATCATATAGGCCGTTAGACAAGCATGTTCGTGCAAATCGTAATCTTCGAGCATCTTATTCCAACCTTGCTCAAACTCCTAACAACTTTGCACATCATACACCAACCAATGCACAACATGAAGAATAGAAGACTTGTGTCTATGTCCGCCAAGTTTTTCAGGTAACTTTTTTAGAATATGTCACAAGCGCCATCTATGCTTTGTGTTCGGAAACACGATTTCAATTGCATTTTTCATAGCACGATCTTGATTTGTAATTATTCCATTTGGTCATTGGTCATGCATACATTGAAGCCACATCCTGAATAGCCATATCAAAGTCCTTATATCCTCATTTGAGACCAAACCACATCCTAGAAGAGTTGATTGTCCATGATGGTTCATCCCAACAAATGGAGCGAATGGCATTTCGTACTTGTTAGTCAAGTACGTGGTGTCAAATGTAACTACATCACCGAATTCCTTACACGCTTGCCTGCACCTGTTATCTGCGAAAAATACGTTCCTCAGTTGAGCATCGTCGTCCAAATCTATGCTAAAATAGAAGCCATGACTACTTGCTTGCATCTTGCAAAAATACGCTTGTATTGCAACAGCGTCTCCTTCACCAAGCCTTAAATGCCGGACTTTATCAATGAAATTCCTACAATCTTTCTTAACGCATGTAATCTTGTCATACCCACTGGATTCAACTACGACAGAGTTTAAACTGTTGTGCAGTGGTATTCCAGCAATGTCATTTATTTCAAGCTGTCTTTTCACTCGTGCACTAATCTGGCGATTGCATCGATATAGCCTTGATTTCGATGGGCTCGTTCTATGATTATGCTCCAAATGGACGGTGTTAATACACCATGCACCAATAATTTCAGAACATGCTGTCATTCTTGCTTTACAGCCAATTTACATGATTGGTTGATGCTTCAAAACTGTATTTGTACCGATTGTTCGACTGCCTTCTCGACTACATGTAACAGTCACGTAACGTACAACCCCATCATCACCATTCTTCGAGTTCCTTTTTCGCACAGGAAAGCCAATTTGGTAAGCGTAGTTTTTATAGAATTTGAAAACCTCATTCTAACGGCGGGCACAATACTTTCCTTTTCCATTTCCATTTCTTCACCTACGCTTGTATCATTCGGATCGTCCTCTTTGGATGAAAGAATTTGCAAATAACCTACATTGACGAAAAATAGAAAATAATCAATCTACATTGACGAAAACTGTACAATATCTTAATTCTATTAATATTTCTTCATTTCCCAGTAAATTGGCATGTTTGATTTCGTTTACCATGCAAAATTATGAAAATAACAAAATGGAAGTTCAAAATTAGGTTCAAATAAATCTTACGCATGTCGTCGTCGTCGGCGTTGAGGTTGCCGACCTGGGAGTTATCGGCTTCGGTTTCCTCGACGGCTTTATCGTAAAATCGCTCACTTCCAACCGCGAAAGATGGAGATAACGTCGTCGGGTTCAGGTTCAACCTCCTGTCGACGCCAACGTCGAAGTTGCCGGCATTGTCCATTCGGTTTTGCCATGATTCCATTTCAGTTTCAAATGGTTTTCCAAGGGTTCGCCTTTGATTTTGGAGGGTAAGTGAAATGGAGAAAGAAATGCGCCTTTTGTTTTTGTTTTTGTCTTTTTTTTTTGTTTCAAATGGAGAAAATAATTTTGAAGAGTATTATGATTATATATATATCTCTCTCTCTCTCTCTCTTTCTTTCTTCTTCTTTTTTCAAATGTTGTTTTTCCTTTTTATTCATGTGGTCTTCAATAAATAATATGATTTTCTTTCTAAAATGACATTTACTTAAACTTTGAGCTTTCATTTTTTAATTCCATAATTTTATTACATCTCATCTAAATCATTGACTGTTAAGTATTAAAAAAACTGTATTACGCATTCAATACTTAAGAAAATGCAACCAAAAAATGGAGATAAATATATATTTTTGAAACGCTAACATTACCTCCGTAACTACAACGCAGGGGCAATAGACTAGTTATCTAAAAAGTATCATTATTACATAACTTGTTTTTAAGAAAAAAGAAAAAATGAAATTCAAACGTAGGCAAAGAATACATGGACATAATGCATCGATAATGTACGGTCGAAAGTAAAGAACGTTATTAGGGGTTCTTCACTCCTAGTGGCCAGTGGGACCCGCCTTCCCTGCACATTGAATCACACGGTTTGACAAATGCATGTACATCAATGTTTTGGACTACTCCTTTTAAAGAATATACATTTTCCCAAAACTCGATAGATATTATGATTTAACAAATTTTCAAAGCATTTATTATGCCTCCCCTATCCATCTTACTTTGTTTTTAAAATGGATTATTTTTATTTTAATCATTTAGCTAATTTTTTTAGGGATTAAAATTAAGATGTGTGGTCGAAAAGTTATAGAATCAATGAAATATGTAATTGAAATCAAGTATTGACTTTGACTTCGATTAAATTTTAGATTCAGTGACTTAGCCCCTGTTTGCTACATATTAAAATTTTCATTTTCATTCCTCTACTTATTTTCAACCACATATTCTTTAATAAAATAATATTTTTCATCACATCAATAATATATTATTTCAGAATAGATTCTTTCAAAATAATGTGGCTCAAACACACCCACCAAATTATGGTTAATTTGGTATTGTCAAAATGAGTAAATTTTTATTTATAAGTAAAAAATAAAAAGCTCACTATGCACATCTCTAAAATGCTTATTCTACCGGATGGTTTACTCAAAATTTACATCAAATTTGTAGTTTTCTCAATTTCAGGAGAATGCTTTACTCTTTATTTTAATTAATTTTTTTTTTTTTGCCCAATATATTATTTATTTGGTCAAGGCAACATTTTTTCAACATTCTACTTTATTTTACCGAGTCCACGAAAGAGCCGTAGGTTGACCACACTCATATCATTAATTTTAGTTGAATAAACCTATTCAGCTAAACACTATTTTATGAAGAAAATCAAATTAATAAAGATTAATAAAACTGAACAAAAAGAATTATAATAAATTCATATTTATAGTTATGGAAGCGTTGACCTTTGATTTTTTTGGGAAATTATTGAAAATACCCCAAATTTGATGATAGCTTTTGCAAAATACCCTTTGACTATTCAAAAGTAGTAAACTACCAAAAATACCCCTAAATATAAGATTTACAACCAAAGTAATCATAATATAAAGAGAATAACAATTTAGTCCTAAAAGATTTATTTTAATCTTAAAAATTTCTTTTCAAAAAACTAGCTAAACTATGACCAATAATTATAAAATGAAAAGACCTAGATCTAAAAGAGGTCCATATAAAATTAAAACAATTGTAAAAAAATAAAAAAGAAATTGAATTTGAAAATAAAATTGATAAAATAGGATATCAAGAACAATTATATGCTGCTCAAGAAATATTAAAATGTTTTAAAGAAAATTTAATAGAAAATTTTGCCAGAGGAATTGTTAGATCTATAATTGTAAAGGATATACAAGATATAATAGATAAATTAGAAAAAAGGAAAAAGAATATCTCAAAATATAATATTCCTTTTGAATCAAATATAGATATAATAACAAATCTTGATATTATGAATTCTCAAACATTATTAGACTTTGAAGATTTAATTAAAAACTTATAGATGAGGAAACCTATCACGAATAGATTACCACAAGAATATAAGAAATTAAGGTTCAATTTAACTTTAAGATTTTATATATCTATAACTAATAATAGATTAGAATTTGATAAATTAAAAGAATACATAGAATATACGACTATTTAAAGATTAATTAGATTTTAAGTATTATTTGATTTTTGTTCGCTCTAAGTAGCCCCCAAGTGATGGTATCAGAGCCATAGAGATCATGGACATTACAATTACAAAAACAGATTGGTATTACAAAATAGAAGAAAGTAAATGAAGTAATATATTTTTAGAACATATTCCTAAAAAAATAAAAACAATAACATTAATGATAATTAAAGAGTTACCTCAAGAAATAAAAGAACAAATTATAGATAACCTTATAATAGGAACATTAAAATATGAATATATATATGGAAAAATTATTATGGAACTTGAAAAAGAAGAAATTATGTTATATTGCAAAAATTATGAATAACAGAATTATAAAAATAGATAATTATTATAAATTAGAAACAGAAAAAAGAAGTTATATATTTTTAGAACCTATACCCAATAAGTTAAAAATAATTAGAGAATTACCTATGGAAATTAAAGCACAAATATTACAGAAACTAATTATAGAATCAATAAAAGAAAGATATATATATGAGAAAATAATAGAAACTTTTGAGAAAGAAGAAATCAATTTATATTATAAAGAAAAATATGAATCAAATGATTTGTAAAAACTGTTAATGGAATTAATGGAAATAAAAGAAATTTTAGATAAAAAAAATTAGTAAGAATAAGAGAAATAAACCTACAAATACAAGATGAACTTTTGAAACCTGGAAATATAACAAACTCACAACAAAAACAAATATTAAAATTAAAACAAGAAAGGTACAAAATAAGAGCAAATTATTATGAAAAAATGAAAGAATTAACATATAATAATTATGTAAAACAAAAATGTGATAAAGTAATAAAATATTGTAAAGATACTGAATGTAGAACATATTACTTATGTCAATCAAAGAAAAGATAAATGTCAATTGGTGAGTATATAGAAGAATTAAAAACACTAATAAAAATATTAATAGATGATGTTCAAAACATAAATAATGAGATAAAAGAAGTAAGAAATGATATTAATATTCTAAAAATTGGAGTAAGAAAAATAAAAGAAAATAATAAAGGAAAAGAAAAAATAATAGACAAAAAACTTATAGAAAAAGAAATGTCTAGAATAGGGAAAAAAACATACTGAACAAGAAAATATAAGAATAGAAGCAGGTAATATGGATGATGAATTTAGGAAGAAGATTTTACCAAAAATAATAGAAGAAGAGGAAAAAATGGAAAAATCTAAAGAAAAAACAATAGGAAAATTAGAAATTAAAGAAAATCAAGATAATATAGAAGAAAAAGATGAATGAAGAATTAGATTTACTTATAGAAAATTTTGATCAATTGAGTTTAGAAAATTTAGATGAATATCAAATCCTAATGAATACTGGAGGAGGACCAAATAAAGCAGAATCCTCTAATAAACAAGAAATATTAGATCCAGATGAAAGTTATGCACCTATATACATTAAACCATATAGACAATATTATGAAACAATAAGAAATAGACAACCACCAAAAGGAAACAAATACAGTAATAAATTTGAACTAAATGATAATTATGATAAACCTGTCAATCATGGATGAACAAAACTAGACTTAGATTGTAAAATAGATATTAAAAAAGCCTTAGTAACTTGGGCAGACTCAATGATATTATTCTTTTTATATAATAAAGATGATACATGGGAAAGTACTGAAAGAAGAATAGACTTTTTAGTAGCATCTTTTGAAGGAAATGTTAGAAATTGGTGGGATGGAATAAATAATGATACAAAGACACTAATAAAAAGAAACGTACAAACAGAAATAATAAAATCAGATAGAGAAGGTATAGAAAGATTAGTAAACTATATTTCAGATGAATTCTTAGGAGAAGATTGGATAAAAAAATTTGATGGAGAAGCAATAAAAGAAAAAGAAAATGCTAGGATAAAATTAATAAATCTAACAATATGTGATATGTGTAAAATTAAAGAATATACATGTGAATTTAAGGAATATTATTATACCCAATTTTATAGTAATGAAAATCAAGATGTATATAAAGACATGTACTATAATAAGTTACCAGGAACATGAAGAATATATTTTAAGATAGAATTTGAAAAATATATTAAAGAAAATCCTGAAGCACCCAGATCTTTAGGATTAAGAATAAAATTCTTATTTGAAAGACTTGCATATATATGCCAATAAAGACAATTAATGAAAAAGTCAGGAAAATTAACTAAGATATGTTGTGAAGATATGGAAAAACCTACACAATGGGGATGTAATCCTGAAAGAAAAAATATTAAAATAAAATTCAAAAATAAAATGGATTATAGTAAAAATATTAAAAGAAAATTTCAAAGCATTTATTATGCCTCCCCTGTCCATCTTACTTTGTTTTTAAAATGGATTATTTTTATTTTAATCATTTAGCTAATTTTTTTAGGGATTAAAATTAAGATGTGTGGTCGAAAAGTTATAGAATCAATGAAATGTGTAATTGAAATCAAGTATTGACTTTGACTTTGACTTCGATTAAATTTTAGATTCAGTGACTTAGCCCCTGTTTGCTACATATTAAAATTTTCATTTTCATTCCTCTACTTATTTTCAACCACATATCCTTTAATAAAATAATATTTTTCATCACATCAATAATATATTATTTCAGAATAGATTCTTCCAAAATAATGTGGCTCAAACACACCCACCAAATTATGGTTAATTTGGTATTGTCAAAATGAGTAAATTTTTATTTATAAGTAAAAAATAAAAAGCTCACTATGCACATCTCTAAAATGCTTATTCTACCGGATGGTTGACTCAAAATTTACATCAAATTTGTAGTTTTCTCAATTTCAGGAGAATGCTTTACTCTTTATTTTAATTAATTTTTTTTTTTGCCCAATATATTATTTATTTGGTCAAGGCAACATTTTTTCAACATTCTACTTTATTTTACCGAGTCCACGAAAGAGCCGTAGGTCGACCACACTCATATCATTAATTTTAGTTGAATAAACCTATTCAGCTACACACTATTTTATGAAGAAAATCAAATTAATAAAGATTAATAAAAGTGAACAAAAAGAATTATAATAAATTCATATTTATAGTTATGGAAGCGTTGACCTTTGATTTTTGTGAAAGAGTTGACAAATATATGCGTCTATATTTCCCCTCGTAACAAAATTTTTTATAACAAGAAATTCTTAAAAGTACAAATTTGATGACACTGATTAACTAGAATTAACGAGCCCAAAAGAAACGATATTCCTTTCTTTTATTGAATCCTACATAGGATGGCAAAAAAGCTCGTTGGTTCGGACGACTCGAACTCGATCCGAAAAAGGCTTGAGCCGGGCTCGACAGGCGTTTTAAGGAAAAAAAATAAAAATAAATAAAATAAAGTAATTGTTGCAGGCAGCTATGTGACTGTGCGTGCTTTTTGCAAGCAGCAGTAACCAAACAAATTTTTTTAAAATAATAATAATAAGAATCGAGCCGAAGCTCAGGTCGAGCCTAAATTTTTGGCCAAGCACCAAAAAAGCTCAGACCTATTTCGTTCGAGCTGAACCCGAGTTTTGAGTTTCAATTCGTGGCTCGGCTCAACCGTTGACATGGCTAATCCTACAAGATCGAAGATCTTGTGCCACCATTCAGATATATCAACTCAATAAATAAAGAATCATCGAGCGTAACAACATGATTTTATTGTTGTTATAATATTGAATCCTAAACCACATCCCCTTCCAAGGTAACTTCGATCTGGGTGTTCTACAAAGTGCGTGGTTGAAAATGAGTAGAAGAATGATAATGAAAATTTTAATGTGTACCAATCAGGGGCATAATCTTTTAATTGGATGAGTGAAATGATGAGTTTTTGCTGGACATATAACGAATTTTGTAGACATTTTATGCGTTAGTCAATCAAACTTAAAAAAACAAATATTTTAGCAACAAAAAAAGGTTACCACGCGACAATACGAATGAGTCAATAAAAACTTATGAGAAACTATTAATTATGAATAGTTATTCAACTTATAGAACGTTCTTAATTTGCCAAATTTACGTTGATGGGTCTATCTCATGTACCAAACTCATATACTATAAGGTAATCTTGACTATGAATGCTCACACATATTACGAACTTGTGACATTATAACAATTTAATGATGTAAGACTAAGAGCAATTCAAGAGGTTATTTATAAAGAGTATCTCACGTATAATAGCAATAATATTTTTAAATTTAGAAAATAAATTTTTTTATACACTCCAACAATACTTTTAATTTTGACTCTTTATTTTTGCTTCTCCCCCTTTTCAATAAATATTTATTGATTTCTCCTCATATTTTCTTTAGTACATTTTTTATCTTAATAGTCAGTCAATTTAAATATTATTTAAATAATTTAAAAAGTAGATTATTAAAATGTGTAATTTAGTAATACAATTATTATAAAGTATGAATATAAAATGAGTTTTGACTTCTAAATTTGTAGAGTCAAACTCGTTATCTATTTTATAATGTTAAAAATAGTGTTATTTGAAGTTTTATTTTTAAGAATGAACTATTTAAAATAGCTAGCGTTTTTTATTTAGAGAGTCTCTTGAAATGTTATAAGAGGGGCAATGTGCTTCTATAAAATTAGGTTCTAAATTATTGAAAAGTTTTGAAGTTCATGTGATCGTAATGAAATCAAACAACATTATTGTAATTTAATGTTGTAATAGGGGAGGTTCAAACAACTCAAGGGGTTATAGGTAAAATTTTAAAGGGGTCTTTCAAGGAAAATGGAAGAAAAGATCAACGATAAAATCACTGATGACATCGACAAAAATCAAAGTTTGACCGAAGTTCAAACAAAATTAGTGATAACAATACATTAGCCATCACCGACTCACATTTCAGTGGTCATCAATAATAATATCGTTCATAAAATCATCAGTAATCACCAGCCGTACTTTTAATCGTTGATCCTCGTGTGGCCATTGAAATTACGAGACATTTCTAATATGTATGCCTATGTTTTTGCTTTTCTAAGTGCACTTCACTATCTAGTCCCGATTTCACCGCCCATGGAAGTCCTAATTTTGGCCAAAGTGATCCATCCACCGATGTTGAGTTCCAAAATCAGACGCTATAAACCATGTCTCGGGAAATGTGTGGCAGAATTTGATCGTATGTTCTTCAAAATTTGTTTCGTGCCGGTTAGCACTGAATCTTGATTTGTCTTTATTTATTAGTGGATATGTGGATATCACCCTGTGATCTTCACGGAAGTGTCCACATACATGATTAAGAAGCCACGATGATCTCGATGATTTAGTAAAATTTCAACTATTGAGTAATGGAAATTTAATGATGTAAGGGTCTGTTTGATTGAAATGGTGGAAAATTGGTGGAAAGAAAATGAATTCCAAGAAAAGTAATTGTCTGAAAATTGTTTTGCAGATAATTGTTAATTTAGTGTGTTTGATTGGTAAAATTTTCCACCCCGTAAAATTTTTAAATTTTGTGTTCGTTTGATTTTGTTTTACATGGAAATTATCCATTAAAGTGATAATTTTTTTCACAATGGGTTATAAAATTTGTTTACAATGCCAAAAAGTAAAAAAAAAAAACGAAAAAGAAATTCGTAAAAGAAAATTATTTTTTCATCAAAGTTTAGTGTTTATTTGACTTTGTTTTATATGAAAATTGTCCATCAAAATGAATTTTTTTTTTTCAACTGGTTATGAAATTTGTTTTTATTGCCAAAAAAAAAAAAAAAAGGCAGCACCTAGAAAAGTGAGAAAAGCTTTTCATCAATTTTGAGGAAAATAAGGGTGGGAAGGAAAAATTTTGCCTAGAAAATTGTGGCAATTAAACAAGCCAAAACAAAAAAAAATGGAATTCATTTTCCAAGTTCTAGGGAAAATAACACCAATCAGACAAGGCCTTAGAGGATAATGTACTTTCATAAAAATTAGGCTCAAATTATTGAAAAGGGTGTGAATTTCATTTCATGTAAAAAATTAAGTTAAGCTCATGTTCGAGTCAAATTTTCATTTTCATTTTCATTCTTTTACTTATTTTCAAACACACATTTTTTAATAAAATAATATTTTCTATTACATCAATAAATTTTCCTTTTTTTTCAAGAACACATTCTCTATCAGTCTATTATTTCAGAATACATTATTTTAAAATAATGTAGTTCAAACACACGAGTTTGTGTTTTACAAGGAGCGACCCCATACAATCTGGCATCTTAGGCAAAATCTTTAAATGGACATTTAAAAAAAAATCAGAAAAAAGATTTTGAAGGAATAAATGGACACCATTAAATCACTAATAGCACTTGACATAATCAATATTTTTCGGTAATTCGTTTTCAGCTAGTTCGCATTTCATCTTCATTTGTGTTTTTAGTTTTTATTTATTGTACTTTCATCAAAATTTCAGGTCGAAGTTGTTGAATAAATTTCAACTTTCATGTAAGTACCAAATTTAAGTCAAATAATATTAGGATAATTTAATTGTTTTATGAAAAGCAGTCTTAGACAAATTTTTTAAAGGGATTTTTTCAAAAAATAATCGGAAAAATCATTGTTAGCGTTTGAGTAAATCAATATATGTCGATGATTTGAAAAAAATTATCGACAACAATATTATTAATGATCACTGCTGCTCGCTCGTCAAAGATTATCGATAACATCGTTCATGATTTTGTCAACAATCATTAACGAAGGATGATTTGCTCTTGTTTAATTTTGATTATTTGAAAATCACTTTTCTTCCACGCTCATTTTACAATTAAAAAATTATTTTCACATTTTTCCTAAATTAATTTTTTTATATTTTTTGAATCACACATGCACTAAAAAAAATCTTTTTAAGCAATGACAGAAGGACTTAATTATTCTTCACCTTCACTTTATTTTTTAATATTTTATCACTTACTTATGATTTCTTTTGTATTTTATCTATACTAGTCTATTACCCGTGCAATGCACGGGTAACGTGATTACGAAGGTAATGTTAGCGGGAAAAAAAATATTGGAAGAATATGGCAAGTTTTTCTCATACTTAACAGTCAATGATTTGATTTGGATGAGTTTTACTAAAATTATGTGTTAAATAAAATAAATGAAGGGTAAAATAATGCGGAGCTCTCTCCGCATGAGCTTATGTAATTGGTTTTTTTTTTTTTTTTTTTAATGTTCAATATATATATTTAATAAATATTAATATCAATAAATAATTGTAAATAATTATTTATGTTGTTTTTTCGTATTAATTAACAAGGTTTTATTGCACACATTATAAAACTATAAACAAATTAAATATTTATATTACTCTGCAAAAAACTTAGAATAGCTTTTTTTACTTTAATTTTATATATTGTATATTTTATATATACATAATTTTTTTTTAATTGAGGTTTGTAAAAAACAATTATGTTTTAAGTTGGTTTAGATTTAAAATTTGTTAAATATTGAAAATTATTTATTATGTAGTTTTTAATTAAAGTATAATGGGCAATTAAATATATGTAATGTATAAATAATATACAAAAAAGAAGAGAATTTTTATTGATGGTACTATCATAAGGCTTACATGTCGTCTATTTAGTAAGTACAATAGCAGTGAACAACTACATCATAAAACTTAGAACAAAATTCACATCTTTGGAATTCTAGAAATGACATATGGAGCAAAAAATCCCTTCTCAAAAACGATATCTTTCTGTTGTCTTCTGTTTTTTTTTCTAGCAAAAAGAAACTTGTATCTTTTCACTTTGGGTTTTCTTTAGGGTCATCATCAGTTTTCAATTTCTTCTTCAAACCAGTTTCATCTGGAATTTGAAACTGAGCTTTCTTCCGTTTGTTTTTTGTAGTTGATTTGGTTGAATTGTCATTTGTTATCATTCTTGAATTAATGGTATCAATGGTTGTAGGAGAATCCAACTTCATGATTGTATTTGTATTTGAAGAACTAACAGTTGAGGAAAAGAATATGATTTCGTATTTGTATTCTGGTGGGTTCTGTTTCTTCGGTGTGTCTTTCAAAAAGAAAAGTTGTTCTTCTTCATTTCTAGTGGTTATGAAGTCAGTGATTACAGTATTAGAATTATGTATTTGAATTATATATTTTTGTATAAGGAAAAAATTGTTTAACAGATTAGTAGTATTTAAGTTTTACCTGCTCGATATGATTCATTATTTCTGTAGCATTAGCATCCAACAATGTTTCTGCCATTTCACCTATCATGCTTGCGTCTAATACTCCTAATTCATCTTCAAGGCGTATGAAAACATTTGCTCTGCATAAATAAATTTGTAAAATTACATACTATATATATTGAATAAAATATTGATTTTAATAAGGGTTAAATATACGAGAATGCTCATACCTTGGTATTGTTTTAGAATGTTCACACTTGCAAAAACGATATTTATAAATTTGACATAAGTCTCCATTAAATGTTTTCTTACAATTACTGCAGGCCAAGTACCAAATCTTTGGTTCATAGAAGTAATTTTCCATTGAGCTTTGACCAATAGAATTTTTTTGGTATGTGAAGGCAATTGTATATAATTAATTAGAAATATATAGTTCTAAGGATAGAAGTTATAGGTTATATGCAAATTATGTAATATATACAAATGTATAAATATTATTTAAATATTTAAATAAATAAAAGGTGAGAAATTACCCCCAAGTAGGCTCCTTGTAAATCAGCAATAGACGTGAATTTTGTCTCATCTTGAGGTAAAATTTTGGAAGTGTCACAGTAACATATAGCTTAGTTTCAATTAGTTCATCAAAAGTCTCTTCGTTGGCGAAAATCCTACAATGGAAAAATTAGACAATTAAGTATAGAACTTAGTATTAAGTAAATTTTATGAATGTAGAAAAATTGAATTAATTATAACCACTCTTTGTAGTCTGCAACAGCCAGAATTTCTACATTGATGAAGAAAGTACTATTCACTTTAGTAAAAAGTGTGATAGCTAATAAAATAAAATTATATGATTAGTTTTCTTATTAAATAATATGCAAATACTAATATTTTATTCGTATTATATTTACCATTATACGAAGAAATTCTCATATTAGTTACCCATATGATAGGTTTGTTGAGAAGGTTTTCACTTATGGTTACACATTCTTTGTCTACAAATGTATCCCACATGATAAACATGACGGTTTGAAAATCTTTATCTAGAAGTATAACATTTTGAAGACATGCTTCAACCCCGAAATGTGTATAGATAATTCTCTTTTGATGAAGTTCTATAGCAATACCCATAATACATGTTATCTTACCCGTTAATTTTTCCGTTAAACCAACAAATTCCGTTAAATAGGCACTTTTTATATATAGAAAGATATAGGATAAGACGTCGTTGTAAATGTGATAACAGTACTTCCTAAAATGTTTATAGAGGGTAAAAATTTAAATGATATTTAACATTATATCTACTTGTGATTGTAATTTGAAGTATAATGTAGATTTAGATTGAAAATGTAAAAAAATTTCATCTAATGTACAATAAGACTTCAAAAAGACTACTTCGCTGTGAATGTCTTGTTGGTCTTCAAAGTGTAGTCATGAAGAATATCATTTAAATGATAGAGAAACCTGCAAAAATTTGAATAGTCATCCTAAAGCATCTCTTTTAAGAGAGGATAGAATATTACAACTATCACTTTATCGAAATGAGATTTTATTCATTTATATTTTAATTACTTTCATTTATAGGCGAAAATTTCCGGATTAAATTAAATTAATTGAAATATTATTTTTCAATTTTAATAAACAAATTCTCTCTAATATTAGATTATTTTTATTTTTATTATTTTAACTAAATATTTTTCAAAGTAACATTCTCTCTTTATTATTTTAATTAACAAAGAAAATTATATAAGTTTTAAGAATTTTACCTTATTTGATACACTTTATTTTCCATGAAATTTTTTTTCCAACCTTTGGCTCACTTGCTTACCAATTCCTTGATTTTGTGGAAAACCAATTCCCACTATTTTGGTGGGAATTGATTTTCCAAATTTTTTTAAGCAATTGGAAAAAATTATAGATACAATTGTAAAAATATTTATCACTTTTATTAACAATTTTTATGCAAAACAAAGTCAAACGAATGATATTTGGTATGATAATTTTTTCTAAAATTTTTAAAATTTTCTTTTTTGAAAGTGAAACAAATTCTACATCTAATGGTAAAAGAAATTATCACTTTAAGGGACAATTTTCATGAAAAATAAAGTCAAACGGATACCAAACTTTCAACATTTTCCAGGTAAAAAATTACACAAATCAAACACAATTAATTACAATTCCTTGTAAAACAATTTCTAAATAATTCAATTCCATAAAATTCATTTTATTTCCACCAATTTTCCACATTTACAATCAAACGGACCTTTAATGTTAAGATATTTATTTTAATGTTGTTTTGTTACTTGCGGATTTTTTGCCCTTGATATTTATTAATATTATTTATTTGCACCAGAATTTTTGTCGTTAAATTAATTTTATAAGAATAGTTTTTTAATTATTATCGGCAAAGAAATCTGACTCAATTTTTTTTTTTTTAATATAAGGGTCCGTTTGATTGGAAGAGTGGAATTTGGGTGGAACGAAAATGAATTCTAGATAATTGAATTGCCTAGAATTTTTTTTTTTCTGGAAATTGTCAATTAATTGTATTTGATTGGTATAATTTTTTACCTAGAAAATGTTGAAGTTTTGGATCTTTTGATATTCGTCTGACTTTGTTTTTCATAGAAATTATCCATTAAATGAATTTTTTTTTACAATTGCCCATAAAATTTGTTTTCATTGCAAAAAAATAAATAAATAAAAAAAATTGGAAATCATTTTCTCACCACTTTGATGGAAATTCAATTCCACAAAATCATGGAAAAAGGGATGGGAGGAAAATATTTCTCATGAAATTTTTTGAATATCAAATACGACAAAAGTGAGAATTAAAATTTTAATTCTATTTTTCATGAAAAATGATGGCTATCAAACGCGCTCTAATGAAATTTCTTAAAAGTTTGGACTTCATCTAAACGAGGCGAGGCATTTAGGTGACCGACTCGTTTGCTAGTGGTAAAGTAAACTTGGGTGAATCAAGCCAAATGTACCCCACGGGACCCACCTCAATAAAAAAAGTTAAAAAATTTACCTACTCCCATGTTTCTTATAACCCCACCTGTAAATGAAGCATGATTATTATGCGGTAGATGTCAGTGAAGATTTGGTTTCGTGGATTTTTCTACAGACGTGGGCTCTAGTCCTGTGATCATTATTTTTAAAATTAATTTTTTTTTTAAATAGTAATTTTTTATTAAAATTTGATCAGAATGTAAAAAAAAAAAAATTAAATTTACGTGTAAAATATTTTATTGTGTAATGTGTGATAAAATATAAATATAAAATTAAAGAATTTTAGAATAATGATTGTTTGCACCTGTTTGTCAAAAATTAAAATTTAGATTTTATTATAAGTCAAAGTCAACAATTAATTTAATTATACATTTTATGAAATTCACAACTTTTCAATCACATCGTATTATTAATTTTTATCAAAATCTAGTAAATATCTATTTTTAATCGGCTTAGTGTGGTCATTGAAATGAATGAGAGATTTTCGTACTTTGTTTACTTTGGTCTTGTTTGTTTCGTATTAGAATCAGATTTTAATCTAAATCAAAATCAAAAAAATCAATATAAACCACACTTTTTATGGATCCCACAACTTTTCCACTACACATTTTAAAAACTTAGTAAGCCCGTTTGGTATAGATTAAAATCGGATTAAAATTGACAAATCAGTAGTTATTGTTGACTTTTATTAGACAAGTAAAATTTAATAACAATTATATTTTCAATTTTAATTGAATTTTAATAGATACCAAACGGACTCTAAAAATTTAATTTTAACTCCGATCAAACACCCACTTTATTTTTAGATGAAAGCCGTGAAAGCCTAAACACGCCCTGTTAAAAACGCAAATGAAAATAAAAACTCGTGGTTTTCATTTTTCATTTTATAAATAATTATTCGTGAATATTGAATACAAAGTGCCCAATTCTTCAAAGATAAACTCTCTTCCGTCTCGAAGTACAAAACCGACATTAAAAGCAAAAGATAGATAGATAGATACGGTTCTGGCATCATCATCATCCTCAGTCAAACGGTGTGAATTTGCCTACTAGTCTCTTCTTGATTCTTTCTTTTGCATCTTACCTTCCACCAAAAGCAATTTCTTTAGCAGGTTTTTGTTTAGCTTGTCGATTTTTACTGCTCAAAGGTGATCCTGGTGTGGTGTATGTGTATACAGAGAGAGAGAGAGAGAGAGAGAGAGAGAGCACTGTTACATTGAACAAGCGACAAGTTTGATGTGCTATACAAAGGTGGATGTACAGGTTGATCTTGAAGCTATATGTATATGGAATTTGGGATCTTGTTAATTTGATTTATCGGGTACAGTTTCTTAATATTAAAGGTGGCTAATCCGGGGGACAACGGCGAGTTTATCAGAGTTCCGGCCGCATCAGGCAGTAGAGAAACCAACACCTCCACCAGCTTTGCCAACACAACTACCAGCTTTGCCACCACTACTCAGCCTTATCAACAAATACAAACATGGGAAAGCATGCAATCACAGCTACAACAAGAACAAGGAAACTTTCTACTATCTGGGGCGGGGGAACCAATGTTTTCATTATACAGTCAGACGGGAGAGATGCCGGCAATGGTGCCAACGCTAACGCAGGCCGTCCCGGAACAGACTTACAGAGAGTGGAGCTTTAGGCCTGATCCAAGTGGTGCCGGTGGCTCTGGAAATATTCAGTATTCGCCTTCATCGCCATATTCTTCGTCGAGTTCGGGATCTTTGGCTGGACAGAAGAGAACACGAGATCAAGATTATAGCGTTACTCAGTTTCCAGAGCAAGTCCAGAGGTTCTATGGCGGGTTTGGAGAATCATCATTCTCTGCCAAAACTGGTTAGTTTCGATAATTGAACACTGATTTATCCTTAAAACTTTTCGACTTCATGGTTGATGATGTTCAAAAATTGACATCACGGACCCGAGTCGAGACTTTAGGTTGGTGCTCGAGTTCCTCAATCCGTACTCATACTATTAGAATCGTAGATATTTCAAGAGGCTTTGACGATGAAGGCAGTAAAAATGAAAGACCATATTCCATGTGAAATAATACTGAAACGACATACTTTTGTCCACAATCGCGCAATTACTCGCCAAATTCTATCAGTTGGAAATTAGGCGTCGCTAATAGCACGTTTTCTAGTAGTAATTCAAGTTCAGCATTTTAATCACTTGTTCATTTTTTTATTTGGTCCCAGAGGAGGCAGAAGCAGGCGGCACAAGCGTTACACCAATCCCCACCACCGTAGTGGAACGCCAGATACCGCCGCCGCCACCAGAAACCTCAACAGAAGAACAGGTAGAAAGAAGAAGAAAATATAGAGGGGTAAGGCAGAGGCCGTGGGGCAAATGGGCAGCAGAAATAAGGGATCCACACAAAGCTGCAAGAGTGTGGCTAGGCACATTTGAAACTGCTGAAGCAGCCGCTAGAGCATATGATGAAGCTGCAATCAGATTCAGAGGTAACAAAGCCAAACTAAATTTCCCTGAAACTGTCAGAAACTTGCCGCCGCCGCCAGTACCACTCCCACCACTCCCACAAACCACCACCCTAACGGCGGCGGCGCCACCGCCACCACAAGCAGCATTATTCCAAAACCAACCTTTTCAAATATCTGACTCTGCAAGGGACTACTGGGAATACTCACAGTTACTTCAAAACACTGCTGATTTTCAACAACAGCAGCCCACAAGCTTGTTAGAACAAATGTTTTATGCCTCATCAATGGCGGCTGCTGCTTCATATCCTCTGCAGTCCCCCAATCAACAAGAAGCAATTAATTCACAGACACAAGGAAATCAAACTCAAGAAAACACACCAACTTATCCCGTACCACCATGGACCAGCTCAACCCACTATCCTTCATCTTCTAGCTAATTTTTTTTTACCTCTTTTTTTCTTCCTCTGTTTTGCGGAGGAGATAATTTAATCGTCACTAATTTTGCTAAAGGTACGATTTGCTTATTGATTTTTAAAAAATTAGCTAAACTTTGTAATAGGTTACTAATTAAAATTACTCGTAATTCACCTAAATTTGGAACTTTGTCACCTATGATGGAAATAATATTGGTAATTGTTGGGTTGCTTTATTCAAATTTAAGTCGGTAATGAGTAACTTTTTAAATTTTGATGAGTAAGTATAATCTATAACAAAGTTTAATGAGTTTAGTGATCATTGATTAAATTATCTCGATTTATGCTTATCCTCTTTTATCGAAGTTAAAATTTAGATTTTTAATAAATTTTGATAAAAATTAGTAAAATATATAATTGAAACATTGATAATATTGTGAGTCTAGTTAGAATTAAGTTTGATTTTAAATTAATTTTTTATCGAATTTTAAGTTACACCAAACAGATATTTAGGATGTGTTCGGTAGAGATTAAAATCGATTAAAATTGAAAAATTAGTCGTTATTGTTGATTTTTATTAGACGAATGACATTCAATAACGGTTATATTTTCAATTTTAATTGAATTTTAAGTTACACCAAACAAATATTTAGGATGTGTTCGGTAGAGATTAAAATCGATTAAAATTGAAAAATTAGTCATTATTGTTGATTTTTATTAGACGAATGATATTCAATAACGGTTATATTTTCAATTTTAATTGAATTTTAAGCGGTACCAAACAAGTTCTTAATGATATTTATATATTTTTATAAATATATGAAGGTTAAAGGTAAGTGGGGTAAGAATCGGCTGTAGGGTTCTAGATGGTATTTGTATGTTAATTTTGTAAGCCAACTTGTCAGAAGTCACTTGTTTTTTTGTTTTCAAGTTGCATTTTAATTCAAAAATTTCAACTTATTTTGGCCAATTATTTCAATCCGACAATTGCACGCGTGGTAGTGAAATTTTACCTTTTTAATAAATAATTGAAGTTGTAATTTTATTCATTAACCACATCATTCGTTATTGTCCATTATTTAAAAATTCATTTTCAATTATATATCTTTTTATAAAAATAATTTTACATATAAATAAAAAAATTTCTTACTTTTTAATCACATATTCTTAAAAAATCATTATTATAAAACTCATTTTACATAATTAAAAATAGGGCTTAAAACAGAAACATCAAAAAAATTCATTAGCTTACAAATAGAAATATCGGTGTTGGCCGTGATAGTTGATTTTGTATATTGAGTCTCATTTTTATGTTAAAATAAATTTTGTAATAATGATTTTTTGGTGAATGTGTGGTTAAAAAGTAAGATTTTTTTTTTTTTTTTTAATTTACATGCAAATTATTTTATGGGTAATTGGCGCAAAACGTCCCTACTTATGACGGTTGTTGTGGAAAACGTCCCTACGTTCAATTTTTTGGTGCAGAACGTCCCTACCTTTGCATTTTCTTGTGGGGTAATTGGCGCAAAAGGTCCCTACCTATGACGGTTGTTGTGGAAAACGTCCCTACGTTCGATTTTTTGGTGCAGAACGTCCCTACCTTTGCATTTTCTTGCGCAAAACGTCCTTTTGACCAATTTTTAACATAAAATGACCATTATACCCTCTTATATAAATAAAACAAAAAAGAAAAGAAAAGAAAAATAAAGAATAAATTGCAATCTAGTCCAAAACATTTTTAAAAGTGCAAATCAATCCAAATAAATTATTAAAATATTAAAAATAATCAAAAATAAAAATAAAAACTTTTCTCTCCTATCCTCATTTCTTGTCTCGCCCTTTCTTTCCCCGTCTCCTTTCCCACCTCGACGGAAAAGTTTTTATTTTTGATTTTTGATTATTTTTATAATTTATTTGGATTGATTTGCACTTTTAAAAATGTTTTGGACTAGATTGCAATTTATTCTTTATTTTTCTTTTCTTTTCTTTTTTGTTTTATTTATATAAGAGGGTATAATGGTCATTTTATGTTAAAAATTGGTCAAAAGGACGTTTTGCGCAAGAAAATGCGAAGGTAGGGACGTTCTGCACCAAAAAATCGAACGTAGGGACGTTTTCCACAATAACCATCATAGGTAGGGACGTTTTGCGCCAATTACCCTTTTCTTGTGCAAAACATCCTTTTGACCAATTTTTAACATAAAATGACTATTATACCCTCTTATATAAATAAAACAAAAAATAAAGGAAAATAAAAATAAAGAATAAATTGCAATCTAGTCAAAAAACATTTTAAAAAGTACAAATCAATCCAAATAAATTATTAAAATATTAAAAATAATCAAAAATAAAAATAAAAACCTTTTATTTGGAGGCTGACGGAGTGGAGGAGAGGGATAGGAAAGAAAAGAAAGAAAAATTGTTATTTTTATTTTTAATTATTTTTAATATTTTAATAATTTATTTGGATTGATTTGCACTTTTAAAATTTTTTTGGACTAGATGGCAATTTATTATTTATTTTTCTTTTATTTCCTTTTTTGTTTTATTTATATAAGAGGGTATAATGGTCATTTTATGTTAAAAATTGGTCAAAAGGACGTTTTGCGCAAGAAAATGCAAAGGTAGGGACGTTCTGCACCAAAAAATCGAACGTAGGGACGTTTTCCACAACAACCGTCATAGGTAGGGACCTTTTGCGCCAATTACCCTTATTTTATTAATAGAACGTTTCGGTTGAAAATGAGCATGAGAAAAAAAGAGTAATGTTATTCATCCCCAGTGGAGTTACACACAGTCTAGATGACTCTAAGTGATATGTTAAATGAAAGGTAAAATTAAATGACTTATTTAATTTCACATATCATTTAACGTCACATAGACTGTTTGTAACTCCGGTGAAGATGAACAACATTACTCAAGAAATGAGTTAGTGGATAATAGGACTCAAACGGTAACTAAATCAAATTTATTTAGGCTATGTTTGATAACACATATTTTCTAGGGAAGTTGGAAAGTTTTTTCCATTTTCCACAATGCATTGTTTGATTGCAAAATTTTTCGAGTAAAATTTTTTCCTCTTTCCTCCACCCACGTCCCTGATTTCCTAGAAATGTGGGAGATTTTTTTCCTGGGAAATGATTTTCCAGATTTTATTTTTGACAATGAAAACAAATTCTAAATGCGATGATAAAAAAATTTATCACTTTTATTGATAATTTTCATGCAAAATAAAGTAAAACGAATGATATTCGGTATGGTAAATTTTTTTTGGCAAGTGAAACAAATTCTAGATTTAATGAATTTTTTATCGGTTAAAAAGTTATCTATACTTGCTATGTCCTTTAGACACGTTTCCTTCGTTTACATGCCCCCAACCAAGGAGCTTTCTAGCGGATGGAATTGAAAATTGAAATAAACATTATGTTTAAATTTTGTCAATTTTTGCAGGGTCGGTTAGCTAAAAATGGGACGATGATTTTAATGTATAGTTTGATGGTGACATACGATAGTAAAAGTTTGATGTATAATGTATTCATTTGGACATATATTTTGTTAGGTTAGTATATATCGAACTTAGTTGACTTTTTTTATTTTATTTAGAAATCACTCAAAGGGCCCAAAATATCTTGTAATAGGAAGTCTCATTTTTGTCTACTACTTATTGGGTTTTACATGAAGATAGTACTTTGATTGATATGCAATAATAAGAGATCCACGCTTTGCAGTTGGTGTGATCTCCTTGGATAAGACACATATGAGATATTAGGATTGAAGAACAAATTCGTCAAATCATAAAATCGAATCAAAATCTCTTTTTTTTTTTTTAATTTTTGATATCTTTAATTTGGATCCATGTTGATCTGTCAATATTTTGATTTTGAATTGAATCAAACCGCTTTGAAATGATTTAATTTTGGGTTTCGATTTTTGTTAACCGTTTTAAACCACCAAACTGTTTAATAAAAACTTTTTTAAATTTTATCAAATCCAATTAAATCGGAAAAAAAAAAAAAAGTTTTGTTTGGTTTGATCTAGTTTAGAAAGTAAGCGTGCATTTGATTTGTTGTTTTCAATTTTACAAAATATCCAAAACTTGTTTGGTGTGATATTTTCACAAATGCATTTTTGAAAACAAGGTTACAGTTGTTACATAAAGCTCAAAACACATTTTTAACGTTTTGAATGGTTTCAATAAGATAACATAAGATAACACTTGTGTCACGTGCGCATACCATATTACAAATATTGTGGGTCACAATAACATCTAGGCTAGAGTCGAGCAACGAAGTGGATCACATTCTTCATTTTTGAATGAAATGACATTTTTCCAATTTCTTTTTTCGATATTATTCTTCAATTGTACATACAACATGAGCTATGGACTATCACATTACCAATTGTACACTTGTGTCACATGCACATACCAATATTTTTTTTTTTTTTTTTTTGATATAGTCATGGCATCAAGTCACAAATTACATTGTCACATACATACACGTCACAAAATTACCTAAAGAACAGTTCTTAGGGTCACACACGTCATAACATCTATCACAAGATACCGTATAAGGGTGTGTTTGAGTCACATTATTTTGGAAGAATGTATTCCGAAATAGTAGATCGATAGAGAATGTGTGATTGAAAAAGAAGAAAAAATTATTAATGTAATAAAAAATATTATTTTATTGAAAAATGTGTTTGCAAATGAGTAGAAGAATGAAATTGAAAATTTTAATGTGTACCAAACAGGGACTAAATAATATATATAAATGGAGATGGATAAAAATTCTCAATACATCGTCATGAATTTTTATTTTTTCTTTCCTATATTTTGTGTACTCTATTATTATTATTATTTATTATTATTATTATTATATATATATATATATTTTTTAACTTTTTAAGTAGTTTGATTTAAGAATTTGTCACAAGCTATTTAAATCGAGCTGTGTTAACCCCTATGAGATACCGTCACAAGATGCTGAAAATCTCAAACTGCCTTTGATATTCGTTTTGATAAATAGTGGGTGGATTAGTTCTAAACCAAATCGATAGTGATAACTTATTGCGTATTATTAAAATATTTCATGAACAAAATATCCCAAATTAAATAAATAAAAATATATTTTACTTAGTTCCTTAAAACTGAAGTTTACGTCTCAAACAAGATTTAGTTGTCACTTTCTACCTCTGTAATGTCACATTGTCTAGGATAAGACATAAAATTGATAAACTAGAGTTGTCTTTATCTTGTAGATGAGATCGCAACCCACGTGGGATAACAAGTGACTTTGGTGTGCGGGTGGGTGGGTGGACGGGGCACTTTATTTTCCAACTAAAATAGAATATTGCTACGACAACGAATAGAATAATACTCAACGTCGCACACTTAAAATACATACCCAAACTACATGTCCGATTCAGCTCGATTGTTTGATGTAAATATGAACTATTGGCTAAAAGGGTCTCTATTTTTTATGTTACCTCGACTATATCGATATATTGTTTATCGGGCATGATTCCGATGATTAGCATAAAAATTTGACTTGAGAAAGCTCGGGGTCAGACCTATGTAGTTTGATCATAGCACACAAATGTTGTAACTTGCCATTGAAGTAAAGTTAGATTGAATAAGGGCACCTTTGATTCTCATTATTGTAGAATGAAAATGAAAAATATAACCGTTATTAAGCCCCACGCAATAAATAGAAATTCAAATTGATGGTTTGATGTGATGGATAACAATCATATTTTTTATTTTTAAGGATGAAAATTGAGAAACAAACGGAGGCTAAATCATTACAATTGTAACAAAATTATAGCATTTTCACAAAATACGTAGGTGAGCCGACCAATCAAATTTATATACGGAATATTTTATTATGAAAATATATAATTAAAAATGAATTTGAAAATAAATTTTTTTGTAAAGATAATTGTCAAACGCAGACTAAGTCGCTCGTTCATGAATGATGTAGAATTGGGAGAGGCAACAGCACTAGCCACGTTGTTGACATGTCCTATAGTACGTAAATGCTCCATTATCGTATCAGTACAAGGATATAGACTTGTCAACCTTTTTTTTTTAGCACAACTTACTATAGTAACAGTGCATTTTGGACACATGCTTCTACTCTTTTAAATAAGAGTAATGTTATTCATCCTCAGTATGATTACAAACACAGTCTAGATGATTCTAAGTGATGGGTTAAATAACACCTATCATTTAATATCACAGACTGTGTTTGTAACTACAGTGGGGATGAATAGCATTACTCTTTAAATAATGCTTTTTATTAGGATCACTTGAATAAAGTTTATATTTTTCTTTAATTTCATTTAACTTTCACTGGATGTAGATTCATGCCCTGAAAGAATGCTTACAAATTAAGGGGTTATAAACGAAAAAACTAGCCTCGACCCATCATCTTCTACCTCCACACGACATTGCTCACGGTCCCAATTTTGAGACGTAGGTATCAAGAACGAGGTACAAGAATATGGTCGAATAAAGAAAAGGAAAAAGTTAATCCAAACACCACATCGAGCAATGAAAATTAAGTAAATCAGCTATCGTGTTGATGTACACCAAATTTACACTTGGATACTTAAAATTTGGGGGGCAAATAAATAAAAATCACACCAGAAAACTGGATATCTTTTACACATGAGAGGGAAGTTAATTACACAAAGAATGAAGCCAGTATGAGAAAAATCAATCCATGAAAAAGCACACCATTACACATCAGTAGACACCAGATCAAGGTTAGAGGGAAAATACAAAAAGATGAGGCAATTTCCTTAGTCTTCCCCACATAATTATGAAGACATTTCTTTTCACTGTTTTTGTCAAAAAATAGAGTCGACCAGTCCATTCAAGAAAGATGACATGATAAAAACAAGTTCTAGTGTAAACAAAATCAAATCCACTATGCATAGATTACCTCACAGATGGCATCTTTCCTCCCGAAAATCAGAAAGCACCAACAATTGTCCAAGTGGAAGGTTCCTTCCAAGTACTGTACATGTCACCTCTTAATCGATATATGCTCCCCCAACCGGTCCTTTTGTGCTCATTGGTGTGCTTCTTTCGGTGTGGCATAACTTCTACTTTCTGTGACATTTAAATTTGTGCCAACAACCTCATTTGCAATCTCCCAGCTCCCACTTCTCCCCCAACTCGAGTGCCATGTGTCGGGTTGCACAGCAGGGCCTCGTCTATCAGAACCAAGAGCAGAATCGGCTTCGGAGGAATTATGATGCGGCACATCACTCCCTCTGCTACGAATATCTGCTTCGATGTCTTCAATATTATGACGTTGGGAGATCTTTAAAAGATCTCCACCTATGTCCATGTCATCTTCTACTTTCATGCGACGGCCGCCTATATCTTCAGCTTCAGCTTCCCGGGTGGTGGGTACAGTTGTGGATCTTTGGGCCTCCTCTTGTACAAAAGCTCGGAAATTGTTCTTTGAAGGTTTCACCTTCGTACAGAACACTTCGAGAAAGTTATTTAAACAACCACGATCATAAACATTGACTCGGTTATCAGCTCTATATCTAAAATTCTCGTACGTTGTCTGTCAAAACATGAGCAGAAACTATAAATTATAAGAACTCAAAAATTGTCGAGGGATAATACACAATGACACACATCATCAGAAATTCCAATTATGGTCTCAAAAAAAGTGGATGGCAGTGACATACATCCCATCATTTTAAAGAAATGAACCTGTCAATCCAGAATCAGTAAAGAATCAAAGTTTTTCCCCTTCTGAAAATTGCTATCAACCAAGTACTATTAAATTCAGCAGTTCAATTAGAATACACAAAGGCGCACTCAGTTCAGAAATTCAGTGCAATGTTTAGTAACGTATTTCCTAAATTTATCTGGCGAGTAATGTACTGTACATTTGTCCTTTTCTTATCTGTTTCCGTAGACAAACACACAGGGGTTAAGAGAGAAAAAAAGGTGTGCAAGGACAAGGACTATCTTAAAAGAGTGGTAGATCCCATTCACTACCTTAAATCACTAACATACTACATGGTGACTCGAAAGAGTTGCATGGTACTTGACTCTGCAACATTATATGTGTGCGCTAGTCTGTCACCATGAACAAAAATATGGTTAACAATCTTTTCATCTTTGTATAAAAACTTGAAAGACTCCACTTTGTGTAGGCTTCAAAACAGTAATCAGTAAAAAAACTCCACTATGAGGTACTCTGCTTATTTCAAACAATTTCCGAATTCCCAATTAATATCTAATTTTGCCATGCAACACTAAAAATTTTGCCGGTATAATTTGCCCCGTACAAGTCAAACACGAGACTCATACGTGACTATATAAAATTTGCAGAAGGAGCTTATAAGAAAGTTAATGTGTACAGATTATATTCCTTATTTCAAGCCTAGTTTACTAATTTACTAATTAGGATTCATTAACAGTATTTAGGACTTAGATTTGCTGGATGGTTTCCCAAACAAAAAGTTGGCACAATTCCTCAATTTTAGAAATCTCTTCATGAGCAGTAATCTAGTGTGTTGGCTTATAAAAATTATTTTCAGATGTAATTTGAGCATTTACATGATTTCACTGTCAAGTGGCTCATGTGTTGCATGCTGTTATACGAGCTTTACAGAATTGGGCATAAATTCTTCTAGGTTTTCTTGGTTTAATATGGTTAATTATGGTTATCAATTAAACCCATTCTCTATCCTAATGCACATTAGTTTCCAATGTTTGGAACTTGAACCCTTAACAAAATTTCAGCATGTATAAAACTAAAGTAAATCCTGCAATTTCTCCCTAATGTGTGTGTGTGTGTGTGTGTGTGTGTGTGTGATCATATTACAGCACCTTGAATCAAAATAAACAAGGCTATCTTACATCAGTGAATTTTAAAGTTGATTCTAATCATCCTCTGACCGCACTTTCTTTATATAAAAGGCTTTGTCTACAATATTGTTGCGAACTGACTCATAAAAGGAACCCTTGATTTAGAAGGGAGGCACAAACAGAGGATTTGAAATTATATAAAAAGAACTGAGAGCAAATACAAGGAATTTGTTTAAACACAAAACAGAGAACTTGAGAATGGACTAACTGCATGGGTTCTCAATCACACAAATTTTTTCCCCTATCTCAATCCATACCCCAGACTAAAAAAGACTAAAGGAAAAATAGGAAGAGGAAAAAATGAAAATGGGAAAAGGAGAAGCTAGATTCCATTTGTGTCTAAATCCTACATTCACAACCAGGCCGAGAAAACATACCCAGAAATGTTCTTTTCCTTGGTTACCATCCTGAAACCCAGCCCCCACCCAAACACCAAATCAGGAAAATAAAAAAAGGGAAGTAGTTTCATCATAGCAGAAATCTAAAAGGCAGTCAGACAGAAAAGAATGTGTACATATAATATCAGTATCAAAGTGTCTCCATAATATCTTGTTTAGAAGTTGCCAATGTCAAACCAACAAATATCTATTGCACATGGTGACAGACTATCACACGCATACAAGGGGGATGAGTTGTTTCACATCAACACTAACTACGCATTTAACCAAAACTAGAACCAAATTCTAAATAATTTGATGGAAATCTCTGACAAACAACCCAATGGCAAGGCTAGTCTTAAACAAGCTAAAACCTTAATATAATGAAATATAAGACCTAGAAGACAAGAAAAGTAACTGACCTGATTCGAGCTTATCAGATACAAGTGAAAGCCAGTGAGTCCACCAACAAACCACAGAGAAATAAAACAATAGGCCATTAGAATCACAGATGCAGGAGATTCTTTCATTGCCTTCCAGACTGTGCTCTGATGGTCATCCATTAGAACCTTGATATAAAAAGCAGATATGGCAAACACGTAGATGCAAAGAAGAGTTGAGGAAGCAACAAAGCAAAAGAAATAACGATAGTTCCGCTGCATATTCAAGGGAAAAATCAGTTAACGTTTTGGTGTAAGAAAGCAGCTAAAGAATGGGAGCAAAATGAAAGACAACACAAATAAAAACGTCGAGAAGGAAAGAGCAGGAGAAAAAAAGGAAAAAAAATGTTATCAGTCACATGAAAACCGCACCAGTCCTATACACTGGCCCACCCAAGGGCAGTGATGATCAAAACGCTCCACACAGTTGTTACAGATAGAGCAGTGCGAGCAACGAGGAGGGCGATACAGCATGCAGGTATCACAGTATTTAACTCTGACAGGGATCCCATTAACTATTACTTCTTTTGTTCTAGGGAATTGGAGGCTTGGTGTTTGTCTTCCACCAACCTCCACTGATGCTGCAGTGTCATAACGAAACTCTTCTTCTGGTGGATGTGAATTACGGGGAACAATACCTGGGTCCCGAGCTGATGTAAGTAGAAGAAGCACCAATACCTATCAAAATGAATCAAGGAATTATTCCAGTCACACCTAACTTTATATTATTATATACCAAGCACTGCGTGCAATAAAATAACCATGACACGTAGTTATAACATAAAATTAAGAAACTGAATATTTTATGCAAAAGCAGATGAACTACCTTAAGCATTCCACTTAAAATTATATACTGCAATATTTCAACTTAGACAGGTCAAAATCACTCAGTTATACTATACTCTCACTACAATCTAAGCAGCCATTCCACAAAGTGCATAGCATCACCTACGACAACCTATGCACCCACGTAAGGCGGTATTATTAAGAATATTTGTGATCTTTCCTGTATTCCTTGTCATGCTGCATACAAAAAGAATTGTGTGCATGAGTGAGAGGTCAGCAGTACACAAATAAAAGCCTTTAAGGCCTCTCCTTCCTTTAGTATGAACTTTACCATCTTTATGCTAGCATAACCAAGAGTAGAAACTCGTCTAATCCATCAAACAACCCAAACTAGCCTGAAAAGCTATCTTTTAAATAGTCCACATCAGCAATCACTGCAAGATTTAGCTGATATCAAAAGAAGCACTCGAACAATGACATCATCTGCCAGCTTGCCTTGTGAAGTTTAGAAGTAGTTACAAGGTCATTGTTTTATTCTTTTTTTAAGCAAGTTACATGAGTCCAAGTTAAAGCTCAACTTCTGATTTAAGCTTCCCCAAACATACAAGGTTGTTAGGAGCTCCTTTGAGGAGAGTTTCAGTGCATTCAGATTCTTGCCTTTGTTAACTGACCAGTATGTTAGAGCCAATGCACATACATGCTGAGAGGCAATTTAAGTATTTCAAGCATCAATTAGAAGGTTTCCTAGGTGTTCAAAACCATTTAGTGGGATGTAATGATTTTGTTTGTGTCCATGATCCACTGCTTCTTAGCCTTAGGGGTGCCAATATAATACCCAGACTAGAAAAGCTTAAAAAAGATTTGATAGGTACTACTCATATCAACAAGGTGCACCTTCTTTTCTGGAAGTCCATCGTTAAAAACTACACGGTTAAGCGTGCTTGGCTTAGAGCAATTCTATGATGGGTGACTTCATGGGAAGTTTTCTCGGGGAGCGTGCAAGTGAGGACAGAGTATGTTGAAAAGACCAATGTTGGTACAGTGGGGACAGTACGTCGTCGATCCAACGGCCGGAACAGCCCGTTAAGTGAGACCCGGGTCGTTACGGCCAAATTCAAATTTAAAGAAATCGAACCAAATTGATCATATACTATCCCACACTGCTAGCAGTCAGTTAAATAGAATAAACTATGGGCCCGTTTGGTACGGATTCTCCAAATTCTACGGTAAATCAATTCTCATTTTCAACCACACATTCTTCAATAAAATAATATTTTACATCACATCAATAATTTTTTCTTCTTTTTCAACCACACATTTCCCATCATATCACTATTCAAAATCAATTATTCCCTCAAAAAATCCCTCCCAAACAAGCTCTATATCCCCTGTTCAATGGCTATGCACATCAATCTGAGATCATTTGATCAGTCCTATCATGAACACAAAATACACATTGCGTTTTACAAATCCTAGTGGTCAGTCCCTCTAGCTTGAAATAGCCTGATCAAATATAGGGTATTAGAATCCAGCAGATTATCCCCAATCAATGAGTTGTTTTCTCACTGATTGATTTGAACTCTGTGCATACAGTTGCTGACAAAGCATTGCTGCTAGCAGTACCAGATTCACATCTTTCATACTTTCTTTGGTGGCTCCAGGATTTGAAACTAGATTCAAAGCTTCCTTGAGTGCATTTATACTTGCTTTGCATCTCTAATTTCTCTTACAAACTTATCCCTTCTGCCATGAATTATGCCTTAAAGATTTATAACCTAGTTTACAAGTATATTGAGTACTTTTAAAAAAATGGAAACACAGATCCCATCTCACTGTGCCAATCAGAAAAAAAGGAGAAAAATACACAATTAGGTGTCAATATAACCTTACCCATATAAGTAATAAGTGACTAGGTAAGCCTCAATAATCCATACATCAGCAAACAAATAAAGGCATTTTCATAATAATTAAAGCAGAGTCAAGAACCAAGTAAAGGATTTGGGGAACTAACATAAATAGTGAAGACAACTGCCACAACCAGAATTGCATATCCTGCATTATATGATGAAAACTCATGGCGAAGATGCCTAGCAACGAAAACACAAAAGATAATGACTGGGATGATGATTAGCATTAAGGTGACAAGCAGTGACCTAGCATCAGGTCCAAAAATCAGCCTCCCGCCAAGAAAAAATTTCTGCAAAGATAGACAATAGAGATGTTATATATAAAAATCACATATACCAGTTCAACACAAGCATTGGTATGTCATTTAAAATATAACTAAAAGTCAAACCACTTTAATCAACAGGTTTTGGAAAATAATTGTACTAGAAAGATCAAGCATATGAAACATTTGTCTCATTGAATATCTTAAGTCGCAACTGAGAACTTGATGAATTTTTGCAAATATTTCAGTTATCATCGTTGGCCTCCCAAAAATAAGAGGTAATAATAACTCCTCTATTAGGCAAACAGAGCAAATAGAAAACTATATTTAGTACATGTTTGGGAAACATTATAATTTCCTTCTAATTTAATGGTCGAAATCAAACATTAATTTTAAACATATCGTAGGATTCAAACTACTACCAACTTATCCCCCACTAATTTCTATCACATTATAAATTCAGAAAATTAAAATTTTATCCAAATAAGCACTTAATAACCTTTTATCCCGTCGTTGAACAAGAAGGAGAGACAATCAGTGCAAGAACTCAATGTCATTCACTAGCCCCTCCAACTACAGCAATTCAGAAACTCATGCAGTGTAGCTGTCGTTCATTTTCAGGGTCAAATATACAGAATATCTTTTAAATGGCCTGAGTCAGTGGGGCTACCACTTCATCCACCCCAAAAATGAAGAACAATTCGCAACTCATGGACTGTAGACGCCATTCTTTTCCAGGTGACAAATATACAGATTATCTTTTAGATGGCCCCAGCCAGACATTATGTATGGCCACAGTCACAGGGTGTACTGCCCACTAAGCACCACAGATATTAGCTGTGATAGCCAGTTCTTACATCCATTCTGCCTCCCCCCACCAACCCCCTTTTTGAGACTCATTACAACACTAATTGCCATCATTTTTAATGTTATCCTAGTCTAGAGGCGTTCTAAAGTTATACATCTCAATTATTAGGTTAAGCGAAGGACAATTGATGCAATATTATAGGAGATAATTATTTATTTACTTTCCTATTTTGATTCGTATTTTAGGAAACATGATTAGAGAGTGATTTAACAACTTTTATAGTATTTCTTTACTTAGTTGTGATTTTTGAAACCCTATATAAAGGGGTTATGGCGATGTAATAAAACAACCTTTGAATGAATAAAAAGTGATATTTTTCCTCCGGTTTCTCTCTATTTTCTCCCTCCTCTCTCTATTTTACCCCTCCTCTCTCCCCTTTCCCCTTCTCCTATAATTCTTGTATATATCCGGCATCAATTTGGTATCAGAGCTCAATTCGTTTTCTTTGGCCAAACCTTCATCCACTCTATACATCCAGCATCAACAGTAGTTAACACATCAACTCCTAAGCCTAGTCCACCAAAACTCTGAGAATTGCTTATGCGGGCAGCCCCTTTCTTCTAAATCAAGAAAGTAATTAACAAAGTGGCGTACTTTTGAGTCATCCTTATGACCATTCGAAACTTAGCACACAATAAGCACCTCCCAGTTTCAAAAAGTAATTCTAGGACAATTAACAAGTCATGCACCTATTTTATTTTCAAACCATGCTTTCATGCAATCCAACATTGTTCATTAACACAGTCAGCCCACCCCCACACAAGAAAAAAGGAAATAGTAAAGCAATTTAATCTAAATTTCATTTTTCATTTATCTTACTGGGAGTAGTATTCACCACCTTCTCTAAAATGTCCAATATATAATAAAAAGAAAGTTGAGTCACTAAGAATAATGCATCCACTATTTTCGGCTCAGACCTCTTCATCCTAATTAATACAGAAGTGAGACAACTATGCAATTTCATTATGCATTCCGTTGGAAAAATCAAACCTTTATGGCCTTGTACCTCAGGCTTGCAATTTAACTTACGGCACCATTTTATATTCCAATTTTTTCTTCTAAATTTTTCAAAAAAAATCATTAAAGACTTTAGGCTGATGAACCGAGTATTTAGCGCTAACACCAGCCAACAAATTAATGAAGTGTCTTGTTTGTTCTCATGACTATCGCCAATGAGAATCAGACCACTGAGTTTCCACCATATAGACATCACACTTGAGACCTAGATTGATAAAGAAGGCATCAACTGGAAATTCTAATCCAATCTATTGACTATCTTTAATGATAACTCAAGTAAATCAATCTTTTCTTCTATAGTATTTCATGACTATACATTGTTTTCATGTTACTCAATAAAATTGTAATGGTGAATATTCAATGATTCTAAAAGAGCTTCTTAGTTCTTACAACTTACAAAATTCACCAAGTGCTCGATCTAATTCCTATAGAAGTAAACTGTATATTGATTGACTTTCCTTCTACACATGTAAACAGCTCTTAAAAATTCCTTATTTTACTTTGTTGTACAGTTTCAGTTTTCTAGAGTTATTGAATAGAGTTATCATAAGGAAATTAATCACTTCAAAGAAAGCTGCATGTTTCAGAATCCAGGATGGTCACATTTTGAGGAAGGCAAATAACTCTATCCGCTAAAATTAGCCTCTATTTGTCTCCCATTCTTTCAAAACTCTTTTTTCTACATACTCATTTTCAACCACCATTCACACGATAAAATATTTTACACGTAAACTCAAAATTTGTCCCTTCTTTTTAACCACACATTCTCCAAAAATTCACTATTCAAAACAATGTTTTTCCAAAAAAATGGTACCAAACATGAGCCTAATCTTATTTGTATTTTGATACGGGAACGAAGTGGATTGGTCGGCTCTCTGAGGGAGGAGATAGGAGCTCCAGTATTATCAGATTTTGGAGTTATAAATATGGATTTTCACATTTGCTACATCCATTCTAACTTCTTGAGCTGTGCTACTAAGGCAAGTCCTGCGTATAAGTTCCTATAGAAATGTCTCATGACTCAATTTTCTTGTCATTGCATCAAATGATGGAATGGATTAACAGAGCAACCTACTGATGTGAAAAAGATGAATATCTTGAAATGGGTTGCCCTCCAACATCGGTAGAACTGAAGAAAATAATTTAGTTTTAAGAAAATTTAATGTCCGTGACTCGTGGTGAGGGGGAAAAAAAAAAGCCTGTTATGTTGGTCAAATCAGCGCTTGTCTATCTTTGTGTCAGCAAGTTTTAGGATATGTTATTTATTTTCTTTACTAGTTAATTCAGGCCATATTTATTCAGTCTCCTTTTGGTCATTTTCATGGTTTAAAGGATTGCTGAGTTAGAGTTGATTAGGCCAGGTTGGAACAGAAACGCCCATGGCCATCCTATTCTTCCATTCCCGAACTTCAAAAGAGAGCCTAATGGTGAATAGAGCAAGAAGAAATCGAACGTCTGAAGATGTTTCTCATTTATTATATGATTACTTGTACCACCTGATATAGGTCCAAAGATGGAAAATCATTTAAAGAAAAAAACCACTTGATAATAGGGAAAACAAGAATATCCAATTGCCTCATCTACAAAGTCTCTTCCCCTTGCTACCATTTTCTATGTATGAATCGTATTCAAGTATGTCGCACTTAATTATTTTTATGACTTGAGCATTAAACTAGCAGATAGTGCTAATACATTTTTGTTGCCATTAGTTGTTATGACTTTTATGATGATTGAAAACTAATTTCTATCTAAATCTAAAATCAAATTTAAGCATATTTTACTTTGTCCTTCTCCAGATTATATTTTCCACCAGCAATGTCAACAGCATCCTTTTACAATGTGTTTTATAAGATCAGTTTGCTAGAAAATAATGCTCATTTCATTCTTTATATTGTTAGTCATTTTTCAAGTTTTTTGTAATTTTCTTGTCCCTCTAGGTTACAAAAAAGCCCATATTTCTAATGCGCAATGACTGTTACAAAACGATACTCTCATTGCCAGCTACCAGTACCACAACTTTTCAACAATGATTGGGTTACTTTATTGAAAGTCACGAGTTAGCAGGATTTACAATATCGGGTTTTTACAATATCCAATTACTTCTTCAGAGTGATAATTAATAAAAAAAACCATGATTTTGTTCTTTCAAGAACTCAAATCTTTTGCAAACAATTGCACTTCAAAGATTTTCCTTGATTTACCCTAGAAAATAAAGGCTTCCATATGGAGACTATTTTATTCCTCTTGCCAATCTGACAGTTATTAAGCTATGGTAGTTAGTAAGTAAAAATAAAATAAAAGAGAAAGAGAAAGGGAGAGAGGGAAGAACTATTTTTAGAATAGTGACTGTAGCACCCAAGTTGCAATACTATATATATTACCCAAAATAAAGTCTCATCTTTGTTAATCAGTTTCCCAGATATTTTTCAGGATTTCTTATCTATTTCTATTTCCTTTTCCTAGTTAACTCAAACCAACTTTATTTGTGTTGTTATAGTTCAATTACTCAGTTATGTTTAGAGTCAGCAATATCTAAGTATTAATATTCATTGAGGAAACTTTCTTCTTCCTTTTTTCATGCTTTCTCCCAAGCAACCCAATTTTTGATATACACGTGTTTTTTCTTCCTCTTCCTCTTTCACTTCGTATTTTACATCAATTGGCATAAAAGCCAAAGACGTCATCCACTAGGCAATATACAAGTCTACAAAAAATTGAAAGATACCAGAGAAAACTTGAGTAAATACACAAAGCAACAGTGAATCAATGAACAATCAGGAGTTCTTTGTGAAATTCAAGAAGCAAGCTATGAATCTTTAGACTGACCAGAAGAATCAGGAGATTATTTGAGACTCTCTGCCACTCTACCTATAATGATTCAATTGACTTAGAATGTTTACTCACGTAATAAAGACCATATAACAGTGTTCATTTGCAGTCAATGAAATTCCTGATGTTAATATCGAACCTTGACAAAGGCATCAATATGAAATTAATAAGTCACCAAGTATAGATGAAAAAACTGGAATAGTTATGAGTGAGAATTTTAATGTCTGATTCTGCTACAACCCATTTGACTTCTAGTACTATTCTACGAGAACAAGTCCTAAATAAAACACCATACAGCAGGATTCATTAAGGATAAACAGATATTCTTGTCTTGTTTATCAATTTCCAGTTTCCCTAAGTAACATAAAAGGATGGAAAGGAATAGTCAGATAGCCTGTTAATTACAGAAAGTCAATGAAGAATGATATTTTCTCCAATCCAAGAAAATTGAGTCACAGGAAGAGTATTTTTTACCTAGGAGAAAAGCGGAGTTAATTCTTTCAATGGTTACTGCAGTAAGTGTCATCGACATGACTGCTATAGTATCAACGTCAAATTAGGTCTTAGCATTGTTGATTGGCTTCCAAGATATTTTAGAATTTTAGATACTTTTAACTTTCATGGTGCATTGAGGCCTCATATTATTCAATTTCCTTTTTTGTTAGATTTATTGGTCCACAAGTTCACTTAAGTTAAATAATTAAATTTGTCTTGAGTTATGAATTCATGATATTATTTAGTTAAGATAATTCATATCGAAACTTCTCTCATCTTTCTCCATTTTCTATTAAAAAATTCCTATCTTCAAAATGGATAGAAATGCCTTTTTCCTCGAGGTTATCAAGAACCCTCTCCCCCTTCTTTCTTTCAAAATGCATTTTGAAAGATGTATAAAGTTTTTCAAGCATTCTCCAATCAATGAAAAACTATCTAACAGCTCGTAGAGACTTTCCAAATCCTGAAATCCTTGTATTAGCATCCAAATTCATCTCTGTCATTACAGCAATTAATGAAGTATCCAAATCTTTAAAACATCATTTTAACAAACATGTAAAACTATAAATACCTTTAATGGTGAAAATATGTGCCTTGGTGAAGTAATGTAAGACACATACCAAATCCTGCATCACCAAGATTGGCCCAAGAACAGATAATAACACTCATATGAACAGAAATACACTTGTTCCAAAACTTACTGATGAATACATGAAAGATTCAGAATAAGGTTACAACACAAGATGGAGATGATATGCGCCAATGAGGTTCTAATGAGATTTAAGATCCCCCACTTACGCCTATTTAAGATTCCATTCCCGGTAAAATTCTGTTCTCCAACAAAATAACAACAGTTTAGCATAATGCTCACTCTGGGTTTCATTTTGAAATAGCAGTCGCATCTCTTCTCAAGATTGTCCAACATAACTAGGAAAATATATGCAGAATCAGCCCCCTAACCCAGAAAAAAATTCACATACCACCTTTTGGCACCGTAAATTCAAGTTCATACCAAGCTAATTGCAAAGTATTAAAATAACAATTAAGTATCCAGTGAAATCCTCAACTATGCACACACAATCTGGGCAAGGATAGTATTTCATATTGAATAAGCTCATCTAAAAGATTTAGCTCACTTCCTCTCATGTGTAGGTACAATTCATTTTATATCAACGGCATGACATGTGCATAAGTTCCATAAATGGGTGATTGAGAGACATAAACACATGGCTTCCGAATGCTCTGATACCATGTTCAACCAGTTCATCTAGAAACTTAAGGAGACACATATTTATTTAAACATTTCATATCACAAAACCCCAGCCATAGTGATAAACAACAAGTATAACTCAATAGAAAAGAAAATCTTTTGATCAACTCACTTCTAGGTAATCGACATTAATAAAGAAATCCACTAGTTTAAGTGCTAATAGGTACTTGAACTCCTCGGAAATATGCAACGAATATTAAAGCACAATTTAAGCTAAAATAAAAACTTAATAATAAAAACCCACAAAAAATTAAGCAAACCCCAGACAAATCTGAACCAAACCCAGATAGCAAAAAGTCTCACATTGCTGCCTTTCCAAACTTCGTGCACGCGCTTAGCCATCTGGAAGTAGAAAGGAAGAAAAACACAGACGCACCCACGCGCTGTTTTCTTCTAGGCTGGAAAAAAGTAGAAGATTCGAAACTTGCAGTAACTGTTCATCCCTCCCCTTTCACGAAAAGTACCACGGTGAGAGTGAATCTTTTGATGTATGAAATTGCTAATACTGAAATTGATGGGGTTGGGTCTTTTTTTGTGGGTTTCTTTTGGGATTTTTGAAGAAAACGTATAGAGGTAGCTAGAATTGAGGGCCTTCTTCGGTTTTGTGATTTATGGGTGTTGGATTTGGAATTTGGAGGCTCACTGACTCGGTATTTTAGGGGGATGCATATATAGAAAAGACTAGTTTAATCATTTTCTCTCTGTGTCACCAGTTGGACTAGTAAGAGAGAGAGAGGGGCAATAATTATAATTCCATCCGTTACAAAATAAATTACAAATTCAAATTTCTTATTGACAATTAAAGTTATATTTGGTACGCATTTTGAATTTTAGAGTTATTCACTTGGGGTTCGAATTTTATTCTATAATCATATACGAGGCAAGAATTAGGAGTAAAACAAGTTGTCCCAACGGTTCGCAAGTTGGCTTGACTTGGCTTGCTCGCAATAAGGAGTGAATTCACGGGACTAGCCGAGCCTACTTCCTTGAAACGAGCCAACTAGCGTGGTAGGTTGAATCAAGCTCGACTGTAGGGGAGTCGAATGGTCGACAAAGTCCATTAAGCACCCCCTATGACACTACCACTAGTTGATGGTGATAATAATTGACATTGATTAGTATTGACATATTAAAAATAAGAATACTATTATTTATCATTACGATAATGAAATATCAATGATGTGTTAGTTTATGTGGAATAATGAGATTGAACGGTTCAATTTTTACGAAAGAGAGACGTGGATGAGAGAAATGTTAGGGATAATGTGTTGTCATATCACCGAGTTCCTATCATTATGATGATAAATAACATTACTCTAAAATGAATTATATTTAATAATATAATTTTGATATTGAATTGTGTAAATTATTATATAGAAGTAAGAATCATTACTCTTCTCCATTTTATAAATTATTTGGCCATCAAGTAATCAAACTTGTATATATTTTTATTTCTAAAAGTAAAGAGGTCATTTGTGAGCTCTTTTAATCACACGAGGTGCTTGTCACGATGATAGAAAATGAAAGTTATAGCAAATAATTATTGTTAAGAGACCTCGAGTAAATTCTTCAACATTTGAGTCCTCAAACTTTAACTTTTGTAGCATTTTGTCTAATATTTCTATTAAAGTATACGTGGACACAATGTCTAACTCAAACAATCCGAAAAGACTAAAAAAAAAAACAATAATTCTTATAATAGTAAAACGTCATTACTTTTTGAATTTCTTGTGACATATAGACAAGGCATGAATTATTTTTCAACCGCCCACTTTAGTCGTGATGTTGAGCGAGTGAGTATTATATTATATTAATAGAGGAGTGAGACTGCTCTTTACATGAAATAAATAAAGATGAATTTGTTGCCGTGATTTTTTATTTTTTATTTTCAAATGAGACAACGCCCAAGGTCTAATTTCGGAAGATGAAATATTTTTTTGCCAACATTTTAAGAGAGAAGTCATATGAGTAGAAATTTTATATTCAATCATGCTCGGCGTAGGCTAAACTGTACACTATTGCTTACGTTCATCCACATGACAAACTGTGATTTGACAGTTTTTCTTTTAATCATCCAATCAATTTTTGACAATCACGCAAGTGTCAAGCACGATGTACAAATTCAATGTACAAATGACAAAATCATTTTATATTTTGAATGGGTATGGTGAGTTTCCATTTGTATTATATATTTTTTTGTCCTTTACTGTTTATTTAATTTGGTGTACAAAATCAGTGATCTAAAAATAGAGGCATGAGTAAAATGCTTTCCATCGATAGTAAGCACGGTTGACCGCTTAATGTGCGACACGTCTACGTGTGCTTTATTAACTTTTTTTATTTAAAAAAAAACCATTTATTTGATTTTAGTTTATTAACTTTATTTTTTTTATTTTTTTTTAAAAAAAGCTTTTATTAAGTTTTAGTTCCAAAATTTTAAACGACTTTATATGTATAAAGTAAAATAATTTTATTCGATAAAGAATTAGATGACATTTAAGTTACGGCGGTATCTAAATTATGTAGTTATAATTTTAAGACGTATTGTTTTATTGAAAATTTCAAAAGTGCGCATTAAGTTCCTATGAGTCTGTTAAATATGACTTTTTAAGTTAAAAGTTGAAACTGTAAAAAAATAGTATAGTTTTTGCATTTCGAAAATTTGAAAATTGTATAATTCACTAATTGTAGGAATTATTAAATAAATATAATATTTTATAAGGGGTTATTAGCACAAAACATCCCTATGTTTAAAGTTCATGGTGCAAAACATTTTCATTTTACTTTTTTTTTTTTGTATTTTCACCCATATTTACACATTTCATTGTGGAAAGATTAGTTTCCTTCCATTTCCATTCAAATTCTCAGTAAAAACAGTGAAATGACGAATATACTCTCTTATTTAAATAAAAAAAAGGAAGGAAAAATAAAGAACTAATTACAATCATACTCTCAAATATTTTTAAAATGTGCAAACGAATTCCAAATAAATTATTTAAAAACTAGAAATAAAAAAAATAAAAAATCTTTCTTTCCTCTTCCACCACTTCCACCAATTCCTCTCAAACCCAAGAATAACTCCTATACTTGCTGTGGTGAACACAAACATTTTGAATTAAAGACAGGACTAATTTTATAAAAATAGAGGTGAAGATCAAAACTAACACATTTACATTTGAGATAGTTCTTCCTCAAACTTCACTCTTCTTCTGTATTATTTATACTTTATAGTAGTTCGCTTATATGTCTTTCTTATTGCATATTGGAACTTCAATGAGATTACAGGTAAGTATGTGAGAGAGATTTTAAAAGAAATCAACATCATATATGGTGATATAAATTCCACTAGTTTTTTTTTGTTATATTAAAAATTGTAGCAAATGTTAAGGTGTGTTAAAGTAGCACATTTGAAGAGTTAAATGCCTCTTTTTAAGATGCACGATTGATGCATATTTAACTATTTTCGATGTTCGTTTGGACCATTCGAATTGTCTATAATGTAATTCTCGAAACAAGATTTGAGATGACGTAGGCGATTTATGGATTCGACAGCGTACGACCCTCTAAATTTTTTTAAAGTTAATATGCTATCAAAATTCTCGAAACGAGGTACTTTGATGCGGCTAACATTTGCAACGCTTGGTCATTTCGTGCACTGTTAATGAAGTGAAACACTCGGCAGTGAGCACTTCAAAATGATATTAAGAATGCAATATTTTGATTTCGTAGCATCCTGTAATGACCCTAAAAATTGAGACAAAAACATAGAAAATTTACTTGTGGTCAAATAGGCCATTATTCGCATTTTTATGACGTATCAAAGTAGAAAAGTAATTGATTTTCGTCCAAAAAGCTTGGAAATCTGAATGTAATTTAAACTACATTTGGGTTCCATTTCAAAATCATAAATACTAATCTTAAAATCAATAATCAAACATTTCGAAGATGTTCACAATAATGAATTTTTATTTCTCGAAAAAATTAAAAGTTAGTGGGTCATGTGACCCAACAAGACCCAGTGTGAGTTCTCCAATGTCTACTTAGATTCCGGGGCTATGGTAGCTAAAAAGAAAAAGCAAAAATGCAAAAAATATTCGCAATCTTTCTATGAATAATGTTATGTAACTGCACTGGGGTTACAACCCCAGTTTATGTGACGTTATATGATATGTTAAGCGAAAGATGAAATTAAATGAGTTGTTTAATGTCACATTGACGTCACTTAATCTGGGGTTGCAACCTCGGTAGGGCTAAATATCATTACTCTACATAGTCGCAATAAGGTTGCAATCTAGTCTAGGTGGCGTTAGAAGATAGGTTAAATGAAATGTGAAATTAAATGAATCATTTAATTTCACTTATCATTTAATGCAATATTAACGTCATTTAAATTGTTGTTGCAATCCCATTTAGGTTAAATAATATTAGTCTCTCCCTATACTGTCGCTTGTATATATGCCATCCAACGACGTTTGTATATATGCCATCCAACGAGGCAACAACCATATTGTTGGAAATTGGTTTTGAAATATTGAAATTTGGTTAAGTGATAAAACAAAAACTTGGAAAAGTGACTTTCGTGTCAACTTCGGTCAAATACTCGAACTTGATCCGATGGTCAAATTACAAAAGTAAATATATCGGCTTGTTCTACTCGTTGAGTAGATTGTCGTGATATATTTGGAATCTCAAAACCAATTCTGGATGAATGCGAAATTGCGGTCCAAAGTCGAGAACAAAAATAGAGGAAGCTGTCTGAAAAATTGACTAAGGTTGTTGCTAACTTGTGATTGAACTGTTGCTTAAGCGACATGCTAGTGAAAAAGTTATTGTTTTTGTCGTTCGAGCGAGGCGATGTCGACAAGCTAGAGACAGCGAATGGTGTGACCTTTGGCAAGAGTTGTTGAACTTGAGACGCAACATTTCATTCACAACCCTTCATCCTCTATATCTAGGACACATTGGATGTCTCAATCTTCACACCAATGATATGCAATCATATAGCATTCATTTTCTCTCATCTCTCAACCAAATTCTTACATTCTTGTTGCATAAATTTTGATTTTTTTCACTTTGCATACCGGAGTTTGTAAACTAAGTTCAGGTTCGCGTTTCTTGTGTGTTGTAGTGCTACTCACACAAGAAGATAGTCGTTGTATATTGGAAATTGATTGCCATAAACCATAGGCACCACTGCGGGGAAAAATCGACTTAAAGACAAAGTGTTCAACACTTGCCTCGACTTTGATATTATTGCTACTATACTGCACTTTTTGATGATTTATTTGGAGTCCATTTCCTACCGCTACTCTGTCGAAATTTCTACAAAATTTTAAAGGTGATTTGAAGTATTTCCCGGCATTGTTTGTCACTCCATACATGAAATTTTCCGACAATTTTAAGTCTAATTTTTTTGGAGCGACTTTGATCTTCGGTTAAATCATACGTTGGTTTAACTTCTTTTACTCTTCTATTGATTGTTGATCTTTTCTTTTGTGTAAACAGAAATGACTTCGATTTTCAATACCTATATTACTTCAAATAAAACTTCGAATATGGGAACTTCGGAAAGAAGTGTTTCTAATGTGGTGATTCTTTCGGTTGTGAATGCCCTTACCAATTCTGTCTTACATGGAGAGAAATCGTAGAAATTAAATGGGGCCGATTTTAAGAGATGGAACAGAAAATGTTGTTTTATCTCATGACTCTCAACTTGGCGAAATTCTATAATGAAGATGCTCTCGCCGTACAAGAAGGGAAAAACAATAGGGTATCGTTAATTGCTCTAGATGCATGGAAACATTCGGATTTTCTATGTAAGAATTACATTCTGAATGAATTGGACAACTTGTTGTACAACATTTATAGTTTTAAGAAATCTGCAAAGGAATTTGGGAGTCATTGGAAAAGAAATACAAGACCGAAGATGTTGGAACTAAAAAGTTTATTGAGGGAAAGTTTTTGGACTACAAAATGGTATATTCTAAGACCGTCATCAGTTAAGTGCAAGAGTTGCAGGTTATCTTACATAATATTCATGCGGAGAATATGTCTCTAAGTGAATCATTTCAAATGGCTGCAATTATTGAGAAATTCCGGCCTATAGGGACGGACTTCAAGAATTATCTCAAACACAAGTGTAAAGAGATGAACATTGAAGAACTTGTGGTTCGATTGAGAATTGAAGAAGACAACTGTAGTTCGGACAAACGTGTTGGCAATAACAAACTACAAACAAAGGTCATTGTGGTGGAATCCAACAACAAAAGCAAAAAGAGGAAGCATTCTGTTTAGTCTTCAAGAAAGGATACAAAGAAGTTCAAAGACAATTGCTACAATTGTGGAAAGGCTGAACTTCGTTCTGTTGATTGTTGCAAACCGAAAAAGCAAGCCCAAACCAATATCACTGAATTCAAGACCATATCAAATGGTATATTGGATATGAATTTGTCGGCGGTTGTATCCGAATGCAACAACGTTGGAGATCCCATGGAATGGTGGGTTGATATAGGTACTACTCGTCACATATGTGCCGATAGAGGAATGTTCACTTCCTATACTCCAACTGAGGGAGAAAAGTTGTTCATGGGAAACTCCTCAACTTTAAAGGTTGAAGGACAAGACAGTGATATTGAAGATGACATCGGGGAAGGAACTTAGCCTCAACAATGTTCTTCATGTGCCGGATATTCGTAAGAACTTAGTTTTGGGTTCTTTGTTAAGCAAGAATGACTTTAAATTAGTCTTTGTATCGGATAAGTTTATAATTACCAAGAATGACATGTATGTAGGCAAATGTTATGTAAAAGATGGACTATTCAAAATGAATGTCCTTACTATTGTACCGAATAATTTGATGAATAAAATGTCTTCTTCTGCTTGTATTTTTGAGTCGTCTAATTTATGGTATCATATATTAGAACATATAAACTTCAATCAATACGAAAATTGATGAGTGGGAATTTACTTCCAAGTATGCATTTCGATAATAGAAAATGCGAAATATGTGTAGAGGCAAAATTGGCCAAAACACCATTTCATTCGGTTGAACGAACCACAACACTTTTGGAACTTATTCATATAGATATTTGGGACTTAAATTTCATACAAACGAAAAATGGTAAAAAGTACTCCATCACGTTCATAGACGATTGTACAAGATACTGTTATATATATTTGTTGAGAAGTAAACATGAAGTATTGGAAGTGTTTAAATACTATAAAACTGAAGTTGAAAATCAACTTGGAAAACGAATAAAAATGATTCGTAGTGATAGAGGTGGAGACTATGTTGCATCATTTGAAGAGTTTTGTGCGGAACAAGGAATTGTTCACCAAACTACTGCTCTATATTCATCTCAATCTAACGGGGTTAAGGAACGAAAGAATCGAACTTTTAAGGAAATGATGAATGACATGCTGATTAGTTCATGCTCACCTCAAAACTTGTGGGGGGAAGCTATTCTTTCGGCTAATCATATCCTAAATAAAATATCACACAAGGATAAGGTCGAGTCTTCTTATAAGTTATGGAAAGGTCGAAAACCTTCCTACAAATACCTTAAAGTGTGGGGATATTTAGCGAAGGTACAAATACTTAAGCCTAAACAAGCGAGGATTGAACTTAAGGCAATTGATTGTGTTTTTATCGGATATGCTACTAATAGTAGTGCATATCGATTTTTAGTTCACAAATCCGAATTACCTGATATACACGAAGGTACAATAATTGAATCAAGGAATGCTATTTTCTTTGAAGATATATTTCTTTGTAGCGAAAATGAAATAAGTTCACACAAACGAACTTATGATGAAAAAGATGATGGAAATCTTCAAACATATGGAGAGCCAAGGCGTGGTAAGAGATAACGAATTCATAAGATGTTTGGTCCAGAATTCGTAACTCATTTGTTAGAAAATGATCCTATAACATTTGATGAAGCAATGTCCTTACCCGAAGCGCCTTTATGGAAAGAAGCGGTAAATAGTAAAATTGAATCCATAATGAATCACCACACTTGGGAGTTAGTTGATCTTCCTCTGGGAAACAAAGCTTTAGGCTGCAAATGAATCTTCAAAAGGAAATTAAAGTCAGATGGATCAATCGATAAATACAAGGCTAGACTAGTAGCTAAGGATACAGACAAAAAGAAAGTCTAGATTTCTTTGATACCTATTTACCCGTGACAAGGATCACATCTATACATGTCTTGATTGTAATCGCGACATTGCATAAGTTGGAAATATATCAAATGGATGTAAAGACTGTATTTCTAAATGGTGAATTAGAAAAAGAAATATATATGGAACAACATGAAGGTTTAGTTGCCCCGGGAAATGAGAAGAAGTTGTGTAAGCTTGTAAAGTCGCTTTATAGATTAAAGCCGGCACTGAAGCAATGTCACGAGAAGTTTGATAGAACTATGATGTCAAATGGCTTCAAGATCAACAAATGTGACAAATGTGTTTATGTTAAAACCATATCTAATGAATAAGTGACCGTTTGTCTATATGTTGACGATATAATAATGGGAAATAACTTGAATGTCATTTCCTTGACGAAGAAAATGTTAATGAAACATTTTGACATGAAAGTTATGGGAATTGTAGACGTCATATTAGGGATTAAAATCTTTAAGACGTACAATGGATTATCATTGTTTCAATTACATTATATTGAGAATATACTTAAGAGGTTTAAGGCATATGACGATATTCCTATCAAGACATCATATTGCAAAAAATTCTATTTTTCTTCACTTTTGCATACTGGAGCTCTTAAACCAAGTTTTGGTTCACCATTTCTTGTGTGTTGTAGTGCTACTCGCACAAGAAGATAATCGTTGTATCTTGAGAGTTGATTGCCATAAACTGTAGGCATCGTTGCAGGGCAAATTGGACTTAAGGATAAAGTGTTCAAAATTAGTCTCAATTGTGATATTATTGCTGCTATACTGCACTTTTTGAGGATTTATTTGGGGTCCATTTCCTGTCGTTACTCTGTCGAAACTTCTACAGAATTTTATAGGTGATTTGAAGTATTTCCCGACGTTGTTTGTCACTCCATACACAAAATTTCCAACACATATTTCTATAGCCTACACAATTTCTTCTACCTCTTCCTCGGCAAATTTTTCAATCTTTTGTGCTTGACCACCTTTTTGCATTTGTAAAGGTAAAGAACATAGAAGAAAGAAATGGTTTCACAATGCGAAGAATGTGGGAATTCTCGCCATCAAAATCTACTTCCCTCCTACTTCCATCCGGAATGTCAAATATCTTCTTTTAAGCATAAACATATTTACTAAACGTATAATTTTGAAAGAAATTCTCATTTTTATTTGTTTTTCTTTATGGGTTTTGGAAGGGTGGGGAATGATGCACAAAAATATGGAAAAAGGAAAGGAACTTTTATGCGGTTTTCTCATTTTTTTGTTTTTGACTTATGGACCCACCTTATGATTTCAATTTGTTATAGCTTGATTAATTAAAGGGAAAATTGCAACAGTGGTTCTTAACATTTCATTTTTTTGTACATTTTACCCTAACTTTTATTTTATAGTACCTACAGTTTCAAACATTTCAAAAATATGCACATGAGGTCCAAATGGATGGAAGACCATTAGTTAACCAAAAAAAGTCAAAATTTAATCAATTTTGACCAAATAAAAAAGATTTAACAATCATGCTACTTGTATTGAATTAGTTGACAAGAGTTTTGACATAATGCCACATGGTGGCCTCCTATTGGGGGGGCGCCTGCGGCGGGTACAAGTAGATTAACTCAAGATTAAAATGGCACTTTGTACTTTCTTTACATTAAAAAGAAGTTCAAAAATAAATTAAAAAACCAAAAAAATAATTAAAAAAAATTTAACCCCTTCACCAATCCTCACTACCCCACGATTAAAATGGTACTTTGTACTTTCTTTACATTAAAAAGAAGTTAAAAAATAAATTAAAACACCAAAAAATAAAAATAAATTTAACCCCTTCACTAATCCTCACTACCCCACCCAACACCCACCTCAACCCAACCCAACCCAAACTTCATTATCTTCCCATAGCCATCAGCACCACAATAGCCTCCGTCCCGACAACAAATCAGCCGCCCACCCATCTTCATTATCATCATCATCTTCTTCTTCTTTTCCTTGCCGACAACGACTATGACGTAGAGGTTACAACGGCCCAAGTGGCTCGTCGGTTCGATTGTCCAGCTTGTGAAAAGACGGCTCGTGGGCAAATCAACGAGCCCGAACCCGATCCGAGCAAGCTGGCTTGCCCCACAAGAGTGGCTCGTGGGCTTGTATTTAGGCGAGCCTGACTCGCCTTTTTCTTTCAATGACCGAAACAGTCACTGAAAAAAATTCAGTGATTGTTTCGATCACTATGTAAGTTCAGTGACTCACTATGTAAGTTCAGTGACCGTTTGGCATACGGTCATTGAATTAAAATTTTTCCCTTATTTTTTTCCTATAAATACCCATCCTATCCCATTTTTTTTCACACAACTCTCATTCTCTGCTCTCTAATCTCTTCTATATTTTACATTGTAATATCGATTTTACAATCTATCTTCTAGATTACTGCATAGTCTACATTCATTTCTCAATTCTACTTCTACATTCAATTATAATTATTTAATATCAATTATCACACTACAAATTTTCAATTACAATCTTACACATCAACTTTCTTTCAATTCTTGATTTGTTACTTACTATACATTTTATATTAATTCACAAATGAATCCACGCTCATTTGTTAGAGGCTTGTTTGGTTGAAACGAAGTTCTTATTCCTGAAAAATATTCCAGATTTTGATACTCATGAAAGTAATCAAATTGATTGGGATGATATTGATGTTTTCGAGGCGAAACGGGAGGATGAACACGAATTAGATATTCCTGATGCAAGAGGAAAACACAAGGGAAAAAATAGGCAAAATGTTGGGATAATTTTAAACTGATTCAAACAGGTCATGTTGTTGATGGAGTTGCAGAATCTAAAGTAGTATGCAAATACTGTCAACAACGATTGACATGACAAAAAAACATTGGAACCACACACCTCGATCCTCACTACAAAGCATGTGCGGCCAAATACATGCTTCTTCCTGCTGGTCAAATGCAACTGTAATTTGGTAGTCCAGACACCAGTTCTACTACTACGCCACTTTCTACGTGGATGTATTCGGAGGAGAAAGCTCGAACGTGAATGGCGATGTTCATTGTTGCTGCTGAGTTACCTGTAGAAATAGTGAACAACCAACATTTTGTCTCGTATGTGAAAAAAATATCTTCAATCGAGGTATATTGGGGTAAGTCGAAACACTCTTCGTTCAGATACAATTGAATATTTCCTTCATATAAAGAAATTATCGATTGCCGATTTAGAAATATATGTAGGTATTATATCTTTAACTTTAGATATATAGGAATAGATTAATAAAAAAAGGTTATATAGTTGTAACTGCACACTGCATAGACCCACTTTGGTATATGCATAAAAAAATTATTGAGTTCTTTTACAATGCTAACATCATATATAACACTTTTATGAACATTCTTAGAGAATATCGTTGCGAGAGTAAAATTTTCTCATTTACATTCGACAACTCTAGTGTTAAAAATGTAGTTATCGATAAATTATGCAGAGTACTATAGCCTGATTTCGATGGTTATTTGTTTCATATTCGATGTGTGCGCAATATTTTTAATTTAATAGTGCATGACGGTTTAAAACATACTAAGAATGAAATTTAACGAATTGGGGATGCACTAATGTATATTACGATTTCACTCAGTACAAAACATAAGCATTTGAGGAGTTTTGTGACGAATTTAGGGTGACGAATAAGAAAACATTTATTAGTGATGTAGGGCATTGATGAAACTACACTTATTGCTAATATCATGTGAATGCTTTGGACGTTTAATAACTGAATTTTATAACAATAGGCATATTAGAAACGATGATGATAATGTTTTGATTGAATTCAATTGGATTTTAGCTTTCAAAATAAAAAAAATTTGTACAAGTTTTTATGATTTCACAAATATTTTGTTTGAAATTTACTATCTCACTAGTTGTATGGTACTTAAACGCCTTTATATAATTGTTAGTGCTTTTCATAGATATAAAAATGACCTAAATTTTAGTGCGATTATATATTTCATGGAATTAAAGTTTAGAAAATATTAGGAAGACGTGCCTATGTTATTTCCGTTAACATGCATTATGGACCCCCGATATAATCTATTGTGTACTAAATATATAATTGATCAGATTTTAAGAGCTTTAACTTTTAATACATCTATCACTTATAGAAATTTAGAACAAATATTATGTGAAATGTATGAATTATAAGTAGAATGAATGGGTACAAATATTAATCAGGTACTCACTGCACCTACTCCTCACATTGATATAGCAAATATGAATGACAAGAAAAACCTGACAAACCCGCTTAATCGGGTATATGGGGTGGGAAATTTTACCCCAGGACGGGGACGGGTAATGGGCGCCCGCCCCGCTCCATTTAATGTTTTTTTAGATTCAATACTTTAAATGAAAATCTTCATTAGTTCTAATAGAAAATGACAATTAAAATTATATGTCTAAATTTAATGAATGGGGGCAACAAAAATAAATTATCAAAAACTTAAAAAAATAAATTTAAACGGGATGGTAAACGAGGCAAGGGCCTTGCCCCGCCCCGCCTTAAACTGGTAACGGGGCGAGGATGGGATGGGGAATTGCTTGGCGAGACGGGGACGGGGGAGGTTGCCCCAACCCTGCCCCGTTGCCATCCCTAATACCAGAAGACGATGCTGAAGCATTAACTTTATTCAAATGCATTAACTCATATAGATATGATGCAAATGCATGTGGTCTCTCTAGTAGTAGTTTGTCTACCGCATGTAATCAAACATCGAACGCAAGTCTAAATGCATCGCCTGATGAACTAATTGATCACTTTAATCATAATATGTCCAATAACAAAACAATTAAGAAAATATCAGAAAAAGTAATTGAATTTTGACGAAAGTACGAACGATGATGGCCAGTGATTTCTGCAATGGTAAAAGACATACTAATACCTTCGGTTAGCACTGTAGATTCAGAGTTTGCTTTTAGTGCAGATAAGATGGTTTTATTCTAGGTTAGGAGCCGACTGAAAAAACATATTCGATTGATTAAATTATGTAAAGCATAAAATTATATAATTTTTTATTTAATATTCAATTATTTATTAAATATATAAATCGTAATGAAATGTGTAAAAGATTTAATTATATAACTTTTATTTTATATTTGATTTATTAAATTATCAAAAAAAAAAATTAAAGGAAAAAATAAAAAGTAACAAATTTGTTAAAATATAATATTTAACGGTTACAATTATTTATTTAATTATCAAATTAATTATCAAATTAAAATTGCTTATTTAATTATAAAATTTTTAATCGGCTTCGTAAAATATTTAATTCTATAAATATCTATTTAATATTCGAGTTATTAAATTACGTAAAATATAAAATTATTTATTAACAATTACAATTACAATTATTAATTTCATTATATTATTAATTATCATATTAAAATTAAAACTAATAATATAATTTTTATTATATTATCAAATTAAAATTAAAATTAATTATTTAACCATATAAATATTTTTAATTCTACAAATATCTATTATAATATACATTTATTAAATTATATATATAAAAAAATTAAGCGAGTCGACTTTAACAGCCGACCCACTTTGTTAGCCCTGGGGCGGCCCAATTGACCGGCCTTTATTTAAACCCGGCGGTTAACCGCCGGCTCACTAAAAAGCTGTTAACCGCTGGTCTAATAATGAAACGGCGGTTAACAGCCGGTTGAGGTAAACTGAACCGGCTGTTAACCGTCGGTTCATTATTAGACCGGCGGTCAATAGCCAGCAGTTAACGCCTAAACCCCCATCGTCGGAAATGGCTGAAAATCGCCATTTCCGACGATTTCAAGCTCAAAAAATTATCCACACATGTCCCTATCACTAAATATACGTAGATCTACGCATACATTCCATAAACACACAAAAAAATTCCCCTAAATAATTGAAAACCGTATGTGAAAAAAGTTGTGAAATCGAAAAAAAAAAAAAACTAACATTTGTTCTGCGTGGGTCATCTTTGTCGGTGGGGTGGCCGGATCCTTCTTTGTAAGTGGTCGGTTTTTGTGAATAATGGTCGGTGTTGGAAAATATTTGGATGGTTTTCACGTTGTTAGACTTTTTCTTCTCATTCCAATGAGGATATTTTTGCCTTTTACCTTATAACTTGTTAATTTTGGGGGGTTTTTTTTTTTTTTTTTTTTATGTTATTTATTGGTCAAAGGCCAAAATGAAATTATGGCCTTTTCAACAGGTCATTCACACGTATATCCTCTGCACCGAAGAGGTGGTATCTTCTTTAGTTGACCGTAGTTAGGCCAAAACATGCCAAGATAAGTAAATGAGCAAAAAACTTCATTATGTAGTAAATGAGTAAATAATTTTGCATGTAAGCCTAATTATTTTTCCTACTTTTGAATCACATATTCTTCTTCTTCTTCAAAATAAAATAAAATAATAATAATAATCATTATTACAAAATTTATTCTTCCAAAAAATGGGGTAGATCTCTCCAGCAAAAATGTGAGATTCTCGATAGTAATATGCTCGTGAAGCACTTGCTGGTTCGAGCAATAAATACGATGGCAACATAGTTGTGGTTCGTAATTTCGTTTGTAAGTCATTTGATACTGAAAAATAATCATCCTCAATAGAAGATCATCAATTTGAGGGTACTAAGGATGCATTTACATGTGTGAAATCGGGAGAACGCTCAATGGTGATTTAAAATTCAAATCTTATCTATTTTCATTTGTCGGAGAAAATAGTGATACCAGTTACATATTCTTGAATTTGAATTGAGCGAACTTTTATTTTTGAAGAATTCAATAGTTGTGATTCCACTTTCATGTCTTGGATTGAGTTTTCTCACTCTTTCTACGCCTCTTTCTTGGAGGACCTTCCCACCAGGGGCGGACCCAGATTAGAAAAAATTTTTTGGGAGTTGTTGAATAGTTTAGATTTAGTTGCATTTTCCCAACTAGTTCATACTATATAGGCCATGAACGAAGCCTCTCACCCTGCATCAAACCCACAAATATATTCACTCTGACCATGCAATACTTTTTGCAATCACAGGTGGTCAAAATGAGATTTACATAACATACCAATTTTTCAGCAATATTAGCCACCTGAACTACTATGTGGCCAAAATACTTTCCTTTCGAATCGTGGATTTTAATTATCAAATCATCTCCAAGCCCTTCTAGTAAGCTGTATTTAAGTGGGAAGGAAATTTAACCATCCAACTCTATGAGATTGAAGAATATGTAAAAAGATTAAAAAGAAAAAGGTTACATACAAAACATGAGTTTCACCAAATCCTGGCTGCATTTGAGATAGAAAATAAGCTAAAAAAACTGTGGTTTTTTTTCTTCAGTGGGGGCGGCCGCCCCCGCTGGGCCCTTCGTGGGTCCGCCCCTGCTTCCCACTACACACGAGGTGCTAAGGTTATGTGGCGAATGGATACTAAGATGAACCCTTGAGAAGGAATTTTTTCGTGTCTTAGTGCCTTGTTTATGTATTTTCACTTCGAAATGTCACATCTTAAGCAAAATTATGCAAAGTTGATTTTGGCACTACTATTGAGGAGAAAAAAAAAAGAACTCGGTGGCCATGGATAATGAATACTTTACTCTTTTTGATAGGTGCTTAAAACATGAATGCGTGGTGCTAAATTACAAGTCTAAAAACATTTTAACTCGTTAACTTCTTTATTGCAGTGCTAATTCTATCAAATTTTCAATTCTTCGATTGGGCTGACTATTCAATATGACTACTACAACCTATCAATTTCAAAAAAGAAAGAAAACAATGGACTACTAGTAAGACACACGTGCAATGAACGTGCCATAGTATAGTTGGCTATATGATAGCGTAAATATATAAAAAAAAAATTGTCTTAAGCATTAGTTATATTAAACTTAAAACACTTGAAATGATGATAGGTGACAAAAATAATATTAAGAGATTTGATTCAAATCTTATTTTCTAGACTTTGCGTTTGAAGATATCTCTGTTCTTTAAAAAAAAAAAAAAGACAGGGCATAGATGATTAGGTGTTGATGCACTGTTAAAGAGATAATGAAGTTCAATTTAGCCCTCGTTTTTCTACCTATTGAGGTAATGCATTATGTCTCCTTCATTTCGTGTTCATAGAATCTCCAATTACATGTATTAGTTGTATCGGTATTTAATTTTTTTATCAAGACCCTATGCAAGACGTATGTAGTCAAGACTAATTAATTAATGATAGTACAGTGCATAATTTAGGCAAAGCAAGGGTCTCTATCAATATTAAAACCACAACATAATGAAAACTTCTACCATAGAGGCAAAAAGAATGACAATGATCACCTAACTTCATAAATTCCGTCGAATATCTTTTCAACATATTCTAACGATACTGTACATTAAATTCATTTTAAAAAAAATCAAAAAAATCATCTTCATAGAAGATATTTGTCTACCAGTACTACATGATGTAGGAGGATTCTTCTGAAAATTATTGAGTTACTTTAATATCCATTTTGGTGTCATAAATTTACCATTTTTAATCGTAGAAACTGGAGAAAAATAAAATTCAAAGAAATTGGTGTACAGGAGTTGATGATGAGGTAGAAAAGAAAAATTAACGATTATGATTTTACGTTTAATAATTTAAGATAATTTTTATATTTAAACTTAATCGACAATATATTTATTATTATCACATTTGAAGTTTTTTAAAAAAAAAATTAAATCGATCCAAATGAGTATTCATATCGTGAAATATCGAATCAAACGAAAAATTGTAGAAAAATAAAGTTAAAAAAAAAACATTGGAATGAGGTTGGGACAAAAGAAATATAAACAATTACAACTTTATGTTTCACAATTAATGTAAAATAATTTTTGATATTTAAAATTTATCGATAATATATTTATCATGACTGCACTTCAGCATTTGACTTAGTCGCGCTGAGTCATAAAAATACTAAATCAAACGTATATATAAAAAAAAAGGAAGGGGGGGGGGGGGGGGGGGCTTAGATGGCTTAGCTGAGCTGAGCTATGAAGCCATTTGGCTCGACTCGACTTATGAACAGTAACCACTAAATGACTCTTTTATTTATGTAGGACAAAAAGGAAAAGAAATAAAAAAGAGAAAAAAAAAAAACCCCAACCTCTTACCCCACGACCCCACTTTCTCCATCGCCACTCACCCTGCCATGTCCCCACCCCAACTCTCTGTTTATCTTACACGTTTTCCCTTATTCACCCCTTATTTCTACATATTTATAATTTAAACTGTTTATAAACATTCCAAAATGTGCGGATGCTTGTTAAAGCAAAGTACCTTAATTGATAAAATATAAAGATGTGTCCTGTCAAACTCTTCCAGACCTACATGCTCTTTTAATTATAACTTCACATGCTAAACTTTTCATGCTATAAAAGTGGCACATATACTGTATATTTTATACAAATTGGATAAAACTATACACAATAGGACATGTAGAAATATATTAGTTGCCTTGTCTAACATAATTATAGTGGTGATATGATGTCAATGGAACTTATAAAAAGAGAAAGAAAAAACTAAGAATTTTCTTTTTAAAAAAAAAAAAAACCTAACTAGACATGTGGTGGTTACTAAAGATCTTGCTATTTAGAATTTGTATTATTCTGGCAATGAAATAAATCCAACAAAGTACATTACAAGAGATTTTGCTTCTAATGATGAAAATACTTATTCTAAAACGTCTCTCGACGACACTCTTTCGATGAAACAACTAAACACTGACGGTTTAAAACAAAAGAATTTGTTGTTAAAAGTGAAACCTTTTGTGGTTCCATCAAACAAAAAATTATATAGTTAATCTTAGATTTATAAGAAAAAAAGTTGGTTTGTTCTTGTTTTGTCCAATTTCGCTCATATACAAAACATGCTAACAGTGGAGCTGGTTACGTTAAGCCCTTATTTGAACCCTATTTTTAGGAAAAAAATACATTTTGAAATAATATTTTATTGGAGAATATGTGATTAAAAAATAAAGAATTTTTTTGAATTTACGTATAAAATTGTTTTATAGGAGAATGTATGGTTGAAAACGAATTTTAAAAAAAAATTGAAAAATGGGAACCAAACATAATCTAAATACAAGTTTTAACATGAATAAAGAAAAAAGAGAAACATATGAAACATGTAGAATAACTTTAGATTTCAAACTTGCTATGACTCATGTGATTGAATAATGAATAAGGGTTATGCAGGCGTATATAATGGGTGCCATAATTGACAAATGGTGATCTATTATGCAAAATGTTATGTACAAATAGCATTTTTCAATGAATGAAGCTACTTAAACAAGGGAAATTGACAGGGTTTGTTGACAGTTGTCACATTTGTTTGGCTGTTTTTTTTAATTATTAATTGTCAAAAGAAAAATGACACGTGTCCTCTTGTTTTAAATTCTGTCATTGAACATGTTCATGTAGTATGATTGTTGAATAACTGGGTTGAAAAATCAATAATTTTCATAGAAATCATCCTAAAATGATTTCTCCAAGTGGAAGTTTGACTCGTGAATTCATGCATAACTCACTTTTCAAAAGGAGAAAAATCTTTACCACGTTACACTAAACAATAAAAACAAGTTAAAGGTTGAAAGACATTATTATTTTAGTAATGTTATTCAGATTTATTGGTGCATAGCACCAATTTATACGACAATGTGATTACTGTCATATTCTTCTATACAATTATACAATGACAATAGTACCTACATATTAGAAAATGTGGCAGTGAATCGTTATAGTCTAATATTATCATTATTCTACCATGAAAGAAGTAATGTGGCTAATGTCTTTTGGATAGTACTATAAATAGAGTTTCATTATTGACTAATCCAATTTTTCAAATATTTTTATATGAAATCTTTGAGGGTGAGGGTGAGGGTGAGGGTGAGGGTGGGGGTGGAAATGTAAAAGAGAGATTTCTTTTCATTTTTCAAGTAATCAGGCATATCATCAATGAAGATCGTCATGAACTACAAACGAGACAAAACCGAGATACAATCTATCCAAATCCGACATTTCTTACTAAGTGCAACTATTTTTCTTCTGTTCGCAATGGAAAATCATTATAATAGTCACATCGTGTAATTAAAAGAACTAAGCATTTGAATGTGAGAGATTTTATAAGAGAAAAATAACTTTTTTGGAAAAAAGTAAAAAGTAAAAAATAAAAGTAAAAAATAAAAATAAAAAATGTTAAGAATTCCATATGAAGAAATGGTCTTAAAAAATATTTCCCAAACAAACTTTAAAATGAAGGATATTCCTACCTTTAATTTAAAAGAGCACTTTCGAGGCGCGAAAAGTTAACTAACGAAGAAAGACCTTCTAGAAAAAGTTCAAAAGAAACTATTTTTCATTTTCTCTACCGATCATGTATTGTGTTTGGGTTAAATTCTTATCATTCATTTATTTTTAACAATTAATTATTCATAATTCTAGTAAATTTCTCTATTTTGGTTGCATCAATATCTCAATTAATGAATATCCTTTTTTTTTTTTTTTTTTTGCTTTTATAATAAAAATAATATGAGATAAAAGATAGTTCAAAAATGTTTAATCAATCAAGGCTAGATAAGTTTGAGATTTAGAAAAATGTAATTTATTTTTTGATTGTTCAATCGAGTATAAAACATGCCCTTATTATTACAAACCAACGTTATGAGTAAACAGTTTATTCTTTGTTGGAGTACCTATATCTACATATCTACCCTTCCGATTAATAAATTTTAAAGAATTTCTGTTACGATTAATTTTGAAACCCGTACAAGTTAGAGAAAATGCATGGATGAGCTAAACATCCGGGAGTATTAGGGAATTCATTTGCTAAAGAATTTGTTTCAAGATCATCACCGTATTTAGTTACATCAAGCAATGTTCATATAAAGTCAGTTTATCTTTCACATAATTCAGTTTAGTTTAGTAATTCTAGCCCATGTTTGGTAGAGATTAAAATCGAATATTTAGTAGATTTTGATAAAAGTTGATGAAATGCGTGGTTAAAAAATTGTAGGTCTCATGAAATATATGATTAAAATTAATTATGAACTTTGACTTGAGATTTTAATTGGATTTTAATGCAAACCAAACATGGGCTTAGTAACTCCACATATTTGTATATCTTCAAACATGTTTCTTTTTCATCTTCATCTTTGTTTGTTCTGCTAATACCATTATCTCTTATTGGTCACCAGTGCCATTTAATTGATAATTTTCGATCAAAAACAACGTTCATGTGGAATAATTATTAGGTTCATCAGAACTTTTAGGTTCGTTCTCCAATAAATATTTAAGCATTTAATATTAAATACGAAATGAGCTGAGTTTGGAAAGAAAGCTTCCTAAGCTTAAGGTTCTGAGCACTTTTAGAAAGTGTTTTTCGATTAAGTTTCCTTTATAATTTTCACATACTACCTCTGATTTCTTTAGGTATTGATTACTCATTCGTGCTTAGAATTACCTATGTTTGTAATCAAGTCTTATGTGTTCTAACGACTATACGTGTCACGTTTAGCACATGACTTTGCTATACAATTAAAATGAAAATTTATCGCTCAAATTGTATTTTGGAACAAAATATGAATTTCTTGACATAATTTTCATACTAGAAATAATTTTTATGGAAGTCCCTAAATTCAAATTCCTCTTTCTACCGTTTTCTTTTAAAGAGAATGAACATCTTCCGAACTAAAGAAAACAATATGTTTCAGGCAATTCCATCATATTCAATTAAATTAGAGTGTACTTTTGGCGTACATATGATCTAACATATGTGTTGATGGTTGATTTTGTTTGAAATTCTCAGAGTTAGCACATGAATCGTCCTATTTACTCAATTATACAATTAATACGAATGGTTATCTCTTTGATTCATAACTAGAAGCAGATAAACAAATAACAAGGCTCCATATTTTCTCCCTTAAAAATATCATATGGAAGTTAGCGTGTCTTCATTTATTAGTTTCATATTCTCAATGTTCAATTTTCACATTTATTACAAGGGTTTCTAATCTTAAAGGCTAAATACTTCTGTTGTTTAATTGTCGAACCCAAGTTTTCCATTCTTTTTTTTTCTTTTTTTTGATACCTAGGTTCCAGGCTTGCGCCTGACTAATTCTGGACCTCCAACCTCCGGCCCCTCATTGGTTGGTGGAAGGTAAACCGCGGGATATGCCCAAGTTGGATCACAGGTTCCTGCATTGCTTTAACTCCTGGCCCCAAGAAAGCCCTCCTCACTGCTGGAAGCAGGATTCGAACCCTCCACGCTGAGATTGCAAGCCCACAGATACAATTGATCCACCAACTCAGTTGTGCCCCGGGGGGGCCCAAGTTTTCCATTCTATACTTGCTCAAGTATTGCTTCAGTGTCAACTTAGCCATAAAATCTCATTTATGCTATAGATATTACAAAATTGCTGCAATCACTATAAATCTTTGTTAATATGCGGTAAACCGGGTGACAGAATAAATGAATGATAAGTTCTTGTGTATTCAGCTAGAAGAATATTAGGAGCTCTTTTGGATCATTTAAGCCTCTTATGAATGTATTGTCACGTTAAAATGAGACGTTATCGTTATTTATTATCCAGCTCGAACCAATACTGTTTGTTCGTCATTCGACTCTCCTTTTACTTGATCACTTGTCGAAAGCAACACCTTCTTTGGTATGGCTACTATAGGGAAGTATGAAAAACTTACAGTTTAATGCAAAAGTGATCGATTGCTAAGTTGTGATTAAAATAACAAATTAGAAAGGCTTTATGTGTTGTCCGAAGAAAACTGTTGAAATTATGTTTCCGGTCAGTCTTGTTTACTCAAGATAATTGATTTTGTCTTCTGGGCTCTCTTTTCTTACTTTAATCTAAGTGATTTTGGTGGTTTCTACTGCAAAACTGGAATCCTACTGTGGTAGATATTGAATGATTTTATAGCTTCTAGAACTTGATGTTGACCTATGGTTGATTATGACTTTAATTTTTTGATTATAACAAACAAGTCATTTTATTTACTAACATTTGATTTTGAATGATGATAGTTCATTGTTAAAATCGATCAAGAGTTGTCAAAATGAAAACATCATAAATCGGACTCGAAATGAAGATCAAAGTGAAAGTTAGCATTCGAGACGATAGTGATTTCCATACAACGATCGAATTGGAATTTGAAGATTCGCAAAAGACGCAAATCAAAATACAAGCCAAAAGAACGATAAGTCAAGATGATTAAACATTGTACATTTATATATAAATGTATTAACACATCAATCTTTAGCAAATGCATAAACTTCAAATTATTTTCATAATTCATCATCGCTTACATAAAATGTTTTAATCAAAAGTAAAATTGATTTCTAAAATGATGCTTAAACTTATATCATATTTTTAACATTATTCAAAAAAAAATTTCAAAATAATAATAATAAGATTTAGTCAATCGGTTGACTTCAGTCGACTGAAAGTTGACTTTTCAGTCGATCGAAAATTGCAGTTTCGGTCAATCGAAAATCCAACGGTTTGACTTGCAACGGCTATATTTTGATCAACCGAACTTATCCGAGAGTGCCTATTTTTGTTCTATAAATACCAATCTCTTTTGCATTCAATTCAAATAACTTACAAGAAATTTTTTAAGAGTTTATTTGTTGAAAATCATTGAGTTTACTTGATTATAAATTCTATTTCATTTATTACAAAGAATTTCTTGATTGATCAAACTAATTTTCACATATCTCATCAAGAATTCTTTTTGTAAAGAAACTTTCACAATCTCATCTATTCTTCATTCTTGGTAGAAGTTTTCTTTGCCAACACTTTGATTTAAGTATAAATCTCTCTTCATACTTAACTTGAATTATTTGTTAAGAGAGATCATTGGTTGAAAAACTTTGATACAAAGATGCAAACTATTTCATTATCTATTTTTCATTCTTGGTAGGGGTTTTATTTGCCAACACTTTTATTAAAGTAAAATCTTTCTTCATACTTAACTCGTATTATTTGTTAATAGAGATCATTAGTTGAAAACTTTGATACAAAGATACAAACTATTTCATCATCCATCATTCATCAAAGTTTACAACAAAAACACTTGAGCTTTACTATATGCTATATATTGAAGTGTTATCCTAACTCTTTAATACTTAACTTGATTATATCATTGGTTAATAGAATTTCTTCAATTATAAAATTATCACTTACGTTTTGACGGTTTTGAGAGTCTTGTGAAAACTCGATTGTAAGGATATGTGCTCTTTGTTGTAAGTCACCCAAAGATAAGTACTTCTTGTTGTAAGTCACTTAAGAATTGGTACTCCTTATTGTAAGTTACTATTATAGTGCATTTGACCTTACTCATAACGGAGAGTTTGGTAATGGGGACATAGAACACATTGTATATCGAACCCCATTAAATTGGTTTGTTATCTTTACATTATTGTACTTTACTTTATATTGTCATTTATATTGTGCTATATCCATACTTGAATTAAGTTATCGTATTTGCATATTTACTTGTTATATCACACTTTGCATTATATCTTGTGTATTGAATAATTTTAAAACTAAGTGTCAAAAAAGTTTTAAAAACCAATTCACCCCCCTCTTGGTTAGTTATGCTTGGGTTAACACTTGATTTATCTGTGTTAAGCTACATTCAAAGGGCGGAGACATCATGTCAATATCATGATTTAGAAATTTTCCAATTTGACCCTGCAAAATGGTGAGTTAAAATAGTTATATTGGTTGATTTAATAGTATTTAGTATACAGTGTACTTTTGACACAACAGATTGAGAATTGCCCTTATTTCGTAAAATTATGTTTATCAACCAACACAAGTTTCTGTTGTTCGATTGCTATAAATTAGGCCCTTATAAATTATTTCTTCGAGTGTGTGGTTTTCACATTGTTCTCCTCTTTTCTTCTATGTTATTTAAGATTTTTGGAAATGAATGAATTTCCGCCCTCCCATCACCAGTATATGTGTAATTCTAACAAGAATAGTATCATAAATTGAGATTATCATTGTAATTTTATTCCAACTCAAGGAATATCTTATTAGTATCGAACTTATTATATAATTTTGATGAATAATTTAACCCTGATGAGTTGCTCAATTAGTCAGTTATTGGTTTACTCCCCAATGGTCACCAGTTCGAGTCCCTTCAAAGCCACTGATGTGAGTATGCAACCTTAAATTTTAGGACCCCATGGAATTAGTCGCGGTGCGCACAAACTGAATCGGACATCCATGATTATAATAAATAATAATAATAATTTTGATGAATAATTCATCTTTTAACATTTATAAAAATTGATCTAGGATTTATCTTCATAGCTTAGCTTAATGAATAGCACTTCTGATCTAACTTGAGATAAAAGGATGGGGATATCCACTTGAACAATCCCCTGGTTTTCCAGGGGATTGTTCAAGAAGAACCCCTTTAAAAGGATTATGACCAAACTAATTAACCTTAGATATAATGCTAATTATTCAACTTAGATGATTTAAATTGTCCATATCAAACATTTAGTTGATGATGTAATTCACGATAATTCAACACATTAAATGTACCAACATTATCTTCAAAATAACTTAGTCTGTGCATGCACGGGCAAAAACTAGTAATTTTATAAGACTTGATTCAAGAGTTGTATTTCTTTCCAATGTTTGTAACCCTTTCACGTTAAAAAAATCATTATATATGTTGGACATTTACTTAACATGAATATCAGAAAATAAAATAATTCCATTACTCTTTTCTTGTGCTAGTAAGAATTTGAATATTGTTTTGTTCAATTTTCTTAAAACTCTAATAACTTATTAAGATAAGTCCAAGTTGGCTTGACCCGTCTCTTAAATTTAAACGATCCAATATTTAATTAATCAAATTAATTAATTCCAGCATATTAACAAGCAACCCAAATAATTAATTGTACAACACTTATTAATTAATTAATTGGTAAATCTTATTCTTCTGATTTTTCCTTTTGTATATGAACAACTACGTTCCCAATTACGATACCTAATATGTGAATTATTATTTAGATATATTAAAATCAATAAATTAAAATACTTTATTTTAATTTATCATCAATTCACATTCGTCGTCCCAAACTCTATTTTAATTTATCATCAATTCACATTCGTCGTCCCAAATTAACATTCAACAATGTGTCGGACAATAATGTCACGTGGTCATTCCAGTATCACTACACTTTAATTTGTGAGTTCAGATACTTACTTCACAAATAAGAAAATAGCACATATGATGGTTTATCTATAATAACGATATATGTATCTCGTTATTATTTACGACCACGAATAATTTAAGATTCAGTCATATTATAATTGTACCTCATAATCACAACTCCTTGTGATTAAAAATTATTAAGACTTAAATTTACGAATTCTATTATTTAATATAATTTATTAGAAAAAGTAATTCAAATAATAGATTTTGCAAAAACTGTATTAAATTATATATTAAACGTGTTTATATATAAAGTTGATTGGATCTGTAATATAACACTTTCCATATATTCGTACATTCTGTTCAAGAGTTGCAACCTTTTTATAAGGTCGTGACTTTTGGATGAATGATCGCATTCAAAATCTATATAAAAGGTCTCTTAGTTTTCTATTTGATGGCGCTTAGGTAGGGGCTCTTCACTCTTCCTTCCCCAATACTCCATCATTTTCCTATGTACTGTTGTAGATGTTCACCCAACTATCTAAGGAGTTCTAGGTGGAATCGATAAATCCATGAATTGAGATCCTAGGTGAAGCGGGATTTGGAATGACGAATCTCTTTATGATAAACATGTTCATTTTGCAAGTTTGTTAAGGATCTTCTTTAATGGATCTCTATTGTTCCTATTCAGTCCCCTTCATTCGAAAGTTTTGTTATTTATTCGACGAGACCTTAAAAAAATGGAAAAATAAGAAAGGAAAAAAAACTCATTTGGTTTGGAAATTTAACTCTGCCCCTGACATCATTTCATAGATAGGGAGACATCTTATTCATTTTTATTGAATCATGACAGGGGAGCAAATCCTCCAAGAAAATGATTTATAAAAGGTATATATAACATGATTTTTTATTTTATTTTTATATAAAAACAGGCGTCAAGCCCAATTGATTTAATATGTTACATTCGTTTACATAGTTAAATATTGAATCATTTTATACAAAATTTATTCTTTACCAGTCAAATGTTATTTTAATTCTTTGCCACAAAACAAGAAGAGACATCAGTCAACGTGACAGCACACTGTTTTAACATCTTTTTCGTGCTCGTACTGAAGTAATAATTCCACCACCGAGGTTATGCACTAATTACCCACCGCCCCACCCCACTCCACCCCTCCCCACCCCACTTTCCAAGCTATTGTTTAGTTTAGTTTAGTTAAAAATCAATTTTTAATAAATATTGATAAAATACATGATTGAAAAATTGATAAAAAAAAATATGAATAATATGATATGTGTTATTAAAATTAATTTTTAGCTTAATTAGACAGGAGGACCAAGTAATTATTTTTTGAAAGAAAAAAGAGACTCAATTTTGATCTTGAAACGGATAAATTTCATGTGCGCTCACTGAACTTTCAATGAAATTTTTAATCGAATCAATAAACTATAATTTACCTTAATTTGATCACTAAACTTCAATTTTGGTTTCAAATTTAACCACCATGTCACCTATTGTAGTCTTAATTGGCAATGATACTGTTACCTATTAATTTCTCATTTTCATTTTTCATTTTAATCACACATTCTCTAAATAAAATAATATTACACACAAATCAAAAACTTTTCATAACTTTTCCACCACACATTCTCACATCAATCACTATGGGTTTCAAACAGGGGCTAAATTTCATTCAAAAATACAAGACTACCATTTTCAATTGTCCAACGTGACTCTGAATTTCGAGAATTGTCATGCATTAAGCAAGAAAACAGGATACTAATGTGTACCTAACTTTTAAACTTCAAATTAACTAATGTAGAATAAGGCCTTGTTTGTCTTTCATTATTTCAATTTTTTTTTCTTTTACGTACACATTTTCAACTACACAATAACACTATAAAATATTCTACATGTAACAACATATTTTTCAAAAATTCACTATTCAAAACAATATTTTTCCAAAAAATGACCACCAAACAGGGACTAAAAACATTTAATCACATTCACGACAATTTGTTTTAAATACGAATTTGTTATCCATTCTATATGAAAGAAAGGAATATTCAAGTAAATGAGGGTAATCTGATGTCATCGTTGAATACAATATTTAAATGAATACATGTAATCATTGTTTAATAGTTTAATCTTTATAAAATAAGACGATATTTGAGTCCTGCAAAAACTAATTTCAAATCTCACCATAATCCATTTATGAAAAAATTATCTAAATGTCAAATCTTAATTTAATCAAATTACGAAAATGATCTGCACAACGTGTTAGAAACAGTGTTCAATTAATACTCATGATCCTTCTCTAGTTGCTTGAGTAATAATAAATGTAGGGGCGGATTTACATTGGAGGCAATGGGGTCACCTGCCCCCACGGTAAAATTGAAAATTCAATATTTTGTCCAAAATTATTTCAAGATTTTCAAAAAAGTCCTTTTAGTTTTCAATTTTTGCTCCCATAATTAAAATTTTGTGTAATTTCTCCCCCACAAATCTTATCTTCTAACTCCGTCCCTAATAAATGTATTGTACTTTTACTAAATTATCAATTCTAAAAATAAAAAAAAAATTATTCTATTCTCAACCTATTTCACTAAAATAACTCAAGGGTTTAACAAAGATGGTAGGGAAAAAAATAAAGGAAAAAAATTACTGAAGTGGTGGCAGACACATGGCCTTTCAGTTGATCATGTTTGTTTCGAATTAAAATCAGATTTTAATTTAAGTTAAAGTTAAACAATTAATATTAATCATATCTTCATAGGTCCCACAATTTTTCAACTACACAATTCAAAAATTTCGATTACGATACTAAAAATCTAATTTTAATTTCAAACAAACACCCAATAAACTTTCAAAGGAAAAGAAAATCAGCGACTTTATTATGAACCAGAAGAAAATTACTGAAGTGGTGGCAGACACATGGCTATAAGAAGGCCTGCTGTCCATTGAACCAGAAGAAGATGCACACCATTTCAGTTAATCATGGCTTCAATATCTTCTGCTTTTGCTATCTCTTTGGTTATTTTTCTGGGGTTTTCTTGTACTGTTTTACACTTGACAGAAGCTCAGCAATTGGTGCAGGGACTCTCATGGACTTTCTATGACTCTTCATGTCCTAGGTTGGAATCCATTGTAAGGAATCAGTTGCGGAAGGTTTTTAAGGATGATATCGGTCAAGCTGCTGGCTTGCTTCGACTCCACTTTCATGATTGCTTTGTACAGGTACATAAATGGGACTGTCCTCCTCCTCCTCCTCCTCTTCCATCTTCATCTTCAATAGGGTTGTGATTTTATTTTTCTTTTACACGAGCTGTTCATCTTGTTGGACGGTTAATATTGTTCGATTTATAAGAGGGAGATAGATATTGAAATGATGATTTTCAGGGGTGTGATGCTTCCGTTCTGCTAGCCGGATCGGCGAGCGGGCCGGGTGAACAGAAGGCACAGCCGAATTTGACCTTGAGGGCTCGGGCTTTTAGAATCATCAATGATCTCCGCCGCCGCGTCCATAGGCGGTGCGGTAGAGTTGTCTCTTGCGCTGATATCACTGCCATTGCAGCTCGTGATGCTGTATTTCTGGTAAACCTAACATCATTTTAATATTTTCTTTAATTTATGAACAATAATATTGAATTTAACTCGGCAACGACGCTCGAGCTCAATCCAACACGTTAGAATAGAGGTAGAGAGACCAAAATTAATGACTTTAGATGAGTTTGCATTCCCTGAAATTAGTGCTAAACATATTAAGCCCCTGTACTCCCCGTTTTATTCAAAATGCATTTTTTTTTTCTATCTTTTTTTAACTACACATTTTTTAATAAAATAATATTACACGTAAATCTAGAAATTTTCATTCTAATTTGTAGATTGAGTAATGTTATTTATAGTGAAAACTATCTATAGTCGTCCCACGCGGCATTGTGTGCCGCGTGGGACGACTATCGGTAGTCTTCACTGTGAATAATATTTTTTTTAGATTAAAATCAAATTTTTAATAAATTTTAAAAGTTGATTGAATGGGTGGTTGAAAAATTGAGGGTCAAATTATATTGTTAAAATTAATGGATAATTTTTTATTTAAATTTTAAACAACTTTTTAACTAACAAACATGCCTAAATACAAGGCTGTGAAGTCATTTATAATTTTCAAATTACTTACAGATGAATAATGAAGTGACACTCTTAACCTGTCTTTTTGTTGGAGGGCAATGACGCTGAACCATTGTACGTGTAGCACAACCATTGTTTGAAGTCCACAATGTACGTGTAGCACAACCATTGTATAGTTTTTCCAAGTAAACCTACTTTGCACGTGTAGCACAACCATTGTTTGAAGTCCAAAATGTGAATTCGTTGACATATTTAAAGGAAATCTAGGTCGATCATCACTTGGCCAAATTATTCAATGCATAATGATATAGGTCGAGTTGCGCCTTTATCCATGTTTGGTTATATTTTTTTTTATAAATTTTGATAAAAGTTGATCAATTGTTTGGTTTGAAAGTTATGATCATAGGAAATGTGTGGTGAAAATTCTTTATTAATTTTGACTTCGATTTTAATCATTTTTTTTTTTTTAATAGAACCAAACTGGGACCACGGATCTAGGTTTACCATCACTTAGCCAACGTACACTGAGTTTCAAACTAACTTTGTCTCTTTTGAACGATATTGCAGTCTGGTGGCCCTGACTATGATGTTCCTTTGGGAAGAAAAGATGGACTCAAGTTTGCAACAAGAAAAACAACATTGGCAAACATTCCTCGACCAACAAGCAACACAAGTGTACTTCTTACCTCCCTTGCAGCCAAGAATTTCAACCCCACAGACGTAGTCGCACTCTTGGGTGGCCATACCATTGGCCTTAGCCACTGCGCTTCCTTCACCAACAGACTCTATCCCACACAAGACCCTACAATGGGCAAAACCTTTGCCAACAACCTTAAAGCCAATTGTCCCAATGTCAACTCTACTAACACCACTGTACTCGATATTCGATCCCCTAACGTGTTCGATAACAAGTACTACCTCAATCTCATGAACCGACAAGGCCTTTTCACGTCGGATCAAGATTTGTACACGGATAGAAGGACTCGGAGCATTGTTACGAGCTTTGCTATTAATCAAACGTTGTTCTACGAGAAGTTTACAATTGCCATGATAAAGATGTCGCAGTTGAGCGTGTTGACAGGGAGACAAGGCGAAATTCGTGCGAATTGCTCTGTTCGGAATTCTGATAATCTTTCACTGTCTTCTGTTGTCGGAGAGGAAGAAGGGAGCTGGTCTGCATTTTGAGGGTAGTTCTTGGAGTACTGCTTTTATGTGAAGTAATTTGTGTTTTGTTGTTAAAGATGAATGCTTTTGGTAGAGATGGAAAATGAATCATTAGATTTTCACTGTGTAATATAAGTTATGTGACTGCCCACTGTGTACAATAATGAATAAAAGATGACCACTCCGTTTTTGTTGGTTCGTCCTCTTTTATATCCTTTGATGATACCTGATTTTCAAAAAAAAAATCGACATGAAAAGGTGACATGATGTAATACCCCCGAATTTAAACACTGGATATATTATTTTTTAACTTTCTCCTAAAATCATAAATGCGAAAAATGATTAAATTTTTCTTTGATAAAAAAAATATCAGTGAATTACTATTTTAAAATAATTTGTACATAATAAAATATAGAGTAATTAAATTGAATGTTAATTTTAATTACAAAAAACGAATTCAACATTTAAATATGATAGTACTGAATCCGTGTCATCACAAGTTGAAGTCGTGATCTCGAATCATCTTGCTCTCATCATTTGAAAATGGGGAGGGATAACGTGGGATGAACTAATAATCAGTAAGAAAATCTCATGCATATGATGCACGCCGATGATATGCATATGAATTATTTTAAAATAAAAAGTATTTTTCAATATGTATTCCAATTTTTTCATTTCTTTAAAATCGTTAACATCGTGAGCTCACTGATGTATCGTCTATAGCCAATCAGAATGAAGTGAGCCGTGTTATTTGGAACCCGATCAAATCTATCGATAGCATCGCAAAACTGTTAACATTATTTGGTAGGGTGCGTCATCCTTCACGCCACATTTCTCATTCACACCTGCATCTTATAGACATACAATTCTTAACAAAAACATTCGGGATACATATTTTTCTAAAATTGACATTTGAAAACTTTTTATTTCTTGAAACTTTATGTAGGTTTATGGATGCATTGACATGTATAAATATGCACGAAACATTTATGATATAAAATACAATAAGTAAACATCATGTTCAAATAAGAACAATTAAGATAACACATTTATACGTACGCCTGAAAAAGAGGGCAGATTTACTTACTTAAAATCCTTAGAAATTTAATTTTAGGATAGCAAGTGTAGACGTCCTTAGCCTCCTACGATTCAACATGCCAAGGTCCTAATTCATTATCATTAATTATTACATATCCGAACTCATTACTTCTTGTTATTACTATGCTAGATTGATTAAATGTTATCACTATAGAATTATCAACTACTGGACAGAGGCGACCAATTAGCTATGACAATGCATTTTAAACTCACTCGAATGAAAACTTTTATTGATCTTGAAGACTTCTTGAAGTAGAGAATACTAATTTTCTCCCAACTTGAGAATAACAAAATGAAATGATAAAATTTATAGATGAAGTTCTCGAACTTCAAACAAATATTGAACAAAATTGGAGAATCTTGAAAAGTAAAAAGACAAAAGAAAAAAGTTTGACATGATTCATCTTTTGCTTTTGTCTTCCACTTGAAATATTCTTCCATCTTTCCCGGCTTTTTGAAAAAGCAAATGATACTTTTGTCAAATCTTCTTTTTGAGAGTGGGTAAAGCTGGTAAAAATAATTTATTCGCTGGCAGACACATATTGAACATCATTTCTTTTGATTTTTGACCCATATATTCTTTTAATTCATCAAGAAAACTGGGTCCATGTAGTCATTTAGTCTTTTGAGTGTCATAATGAAGAGATTCGTCACAATTAATTCCATGGCAATCATCTTCATTTTGATCATAGTCAAAGTCTGCTTCGGAGCTGGCTTCAGATGAATTTTGAACTGAAGATTTTGAAGTTGTTTCAGCAAGCGTTGCAATTTGTTATGCTAAAACCACCATTTCTTCAGGGTTTGTGCATTTTGCAAGAAGTGCTAAAGAAAGGTTTATTTCTGAACTTTCTAAACTTTTTGCTGAAAGAGTTAGAAATACTATCAAACAAAATCATCAAGACCATTCTACTTCTTATGAAGATCTTACTTACGGAGAGATTATCAACTTTGTTAATCAAGAAGGATTAGCTCTCTGTAATGATCTCAAACTCAAAGCCAAGTTAAGATTTGAACGATCTCAGGATCGTAAAGAACTTGGATCCTTTTGTGAACAATATGGATTTGAGAAAATTATTCCTCCTTCGAAAGTCAAAAGAAAAACCTTTACGAGTTATTCAAGAAGAAAAACTCAAAATTTTGAAAGAAAAAAGAAGTTTTCAAAAATCATCTCCTTCTAAACATTTTTCAAAACGAAAAACTTTTCAAAAAAGAACTTCTAATGTTACATGTTGGAAATGTAACAAATCTGGTCATTATTCAAACAAATGTCCTCTTAAGGGAAAGATTAGTAATCTTCAATATGATGAAGATACTAAACAATTTCTCAATTTAATCAATTCTAAATCCAGTTCTGATTTTTCAATTGAAAATATTTTTCAAAATCAAGAAGATTCTGATTTTGAAGAAAGTTCAAAATCCTCTTCATCAAGCTCTTCTCAGAATAAGGAAATTTGTGGTTGTAAAACTATAAATGTCCTTACTAAGGAAGAAGAACTTATTCAAGAAATCGTTGATCAAATTTCTGATAAAAAACTCAAAGAAAAATTCAGTACTCTTCTAACTTCCTCATCTTCTCAAGATAATAGTACCTTCAAAATGCAAGATGTTATGAAACGCTTTCAAAAGGAAACAGTTTCTAAAGCTTCTTGTTCCGATTTGAAAAAAGAGGTTAATTCTATGAAATCTCAAATTTCTAGTCTTGAAAAACAGATGAGAGATGTTAAACTTAATGTTGCTCATCTTCAAGTTAATGACTTAGAACAAATTCAATCTTCATCCTCTTCTGATAAAGATACTTCTCATGCATATCACTCTGATTCTGAATCTCAATCTAGTTCAAAATCACGAAAAACAAAATCTTCTCATCATTCTTTAACTGAAGCCGAAAATGTTAATGTTATTTCAATAATTCAATTGCAAAAGTGGTATTGTAACATGACAATTGTTGTCAATAAAAGTTTTAAACTTCACACTAGAGTTTTAATTGATTCTGGTACTGATCAAAATTGTATTAGGGAAGGATTTATCCCTACTAAATATTTTGAAAACCCCACTGAAAGACTCTACGGAGCTAGTGGTAAAAAGCTTAATATTCAATATAAACTTTCAAAATCTCATGTTTGTAATTCAAATATTTGTTTTAAAAATATCTTTTATTTAATAAAAGATCTTGACCAAGAAGTAATTTTTGGTACCCCATTTATTCTTCAAATTTATCCTTTTACCGATGATCCAAAATGATTAACTACAAATATTTTTGGTCAAAATATAACTTTCAAATTTACAAATCCTCCATCTTTTAAAGATGTTAACATTTTAAAAGATATTTCTATTTCAAAAATTGTTAACAATATAAATTTTAAGAAAAATCATATTCAATTTCTTAAAGAAGAAATTAAATATCAAAGAATTGAAGATAGACTTCAAGAATCTTTAATTATTCAAAAAATTGCTGATTCTCAAAACCGCATTGAGAAAGATATATGTTCAACTATACCAAATCATTTTTGGGATAGAAAAAAAACATGTTATTTCTCTTCCTTATACTCACGATTTTCATGAATCTAATATTTCTACCAAATCTCGTCCAATTCAAATGAGCAAAGATCTTCTAGATTTTTGTACTAAAGAGATTCAAGATCTTTTTAATAAAAAAAACTTATACGACCAAGTAAATCACCTTAGAGTTGTTCTGTTTTTTATGTCAATAATTCTACTGAAATTGAGAGATGAGTTCATCGTCTTGTTATCAATTACAAGCCTCTCAATTATGCTTTTCAATGAATAAGATATTCATTACCTCAAAAGAAAGATCTTCTCAATCGATTGTTCAAAGCAGTTATCTTTTCTATATTTGATATGAAGTCGGGATTCTGGAAAAATTCAAATTAAAGAGGAAGATAGATATAAAACTGCCTTCAATGTTTCTTTTGACCAATACAAATGGAATGTTATGCCGTTTGATCTTAAAAATGTTCCTTCAGAATTTCAAAAAATTATGAATGATATTTTCAATCTATTTCAAGATTTTATCATTGTTTACATTGATGATGTTTTAATCTTTTCTGAAAGTTTAGAACAACATTTTAAACATTTGCATACATTCATTCATGTTATCAAACAAAATGGTATTGCTGTGTCAGCCAAGAAAATTGTTTTATGCCAAACTAAAATTAGGTTCTTTGGTCATACCATTAATCTAGGAACACTTACACTAATTCAAAGAAGTCCAGATTTCACTGATAAATTTTCAGATGAAATATTAGACAAAAATAGTTTTCAAAGATTTTTAGGATGCGTCAATTATGTAGGAGACTTTATCAAAGAGATAAGAATCTTATGTGCTCCTCTTTTCAAAAGACTCAAAAAACACCCTGACCCATAGAGTCATGAGTGTACTTTAGCAGTTCAAAAGTTAAAAAAGCTATCAAAAGTATCTGATGCCTATCCATCCTTGATCCAAGAGCCTCTATTATTGTAGAGACAGATGCGTCCAATTTAGGATATGGTGGGGTCCTCAAACAGATTCTTTCTACTTCAAGCCAAGAACAGCTAGTCAGATTTTATTCTGGAGTCTGATCAGGTCCTCAAAAGAATTACACCACTATCAAAAAAGAGATACTTGCTATTGTTCTTGTCATTTCAAAATTTCAAGATGATTTAATTAATAAAAATTTTATTTTAAAAATAGACTGTAAAGTTTCAAAAGACGTTTTACAAAAAGATGTGAAAAATCTTATCTCTAAGCAAATTTTTGCGAGATGGCAAGCAATTGTCTTGTTTTGACTTCAAAATTCTATTTATAGAAAGAAAAAATAATGTTCTTGCAGACTTCTTCATAAGAGAATTTCTTACTAAAAATAGTGAGATTACGAGTGAAGGTGAGAACACCCCAAAAGAGAGATCAAAAGAGGTGTCAACATAGATTGGTACAACAAAGTTTGGGAAGACATGGCTTCTTCCTCCTCTGTTACTTCTTCAAAAAACAAGAAAAACAAGAACAAAATTCATTTGCCCGCTCCTTCAATTACTGAATACATTCAAAATTCCAATAAAAATACTTTGGAATCAAAATTTTCGACTTCAAGCAACCGGACTCTTGCTTCAAATAAATTCTTTGTTCTTGAGAAAATTCCTCAAACACTAGAGAAACCTTCAAATTACAAAAAAGCAGTTCAAGTTGGTTCTAGAAAACTCCCAAAAATTAACCCAAAACCTTTTCAATATTTTGTAAAAACCAAAATATCGTCTCTTTTCAATATGGAAACCTCTTGGTTAGAAAAATATTTAGATCTTTCTGAATGTTTATCTAATCTTTTTCCACCTTCTTTTCAATTGGAATATATATATATACTATTTCATTATTATCCTAGTCAAAATAAAAATTCTAATTATTTAAATATATTAACAAGGTCGTTTTAAATTATAAGTTTATATAACTAAATAAAGGAATTGCTCGCATAACAAAATAGATACACACGCTGACCGTGCTCAAATTCCATATACACAGGCAAGCAGTTCCAATAAATATGATGTGTGTATATATGAAATGGTGAAACACAACATGATTCATTCAATTAAAGTGTAGTGGCTAATGATCCACAAAATGATTGTAGAAAAAGTATAATATTATGGATTACCTTAACAGACTTTGCAGATTTGGGGAAGAGCTATGAGTTCATTTACAAGAAGATGTATAAATAGGAAATATCCTCAATTTTAACTCAACGACATGTACTGGGGCTTAAAGTGAAAGTGCATGTGATAAAATAAATCATATATGGTATGCTTTAATCAAAGTTTACTAAAACTATAAACGTATTACTTAATTATAAATAGGCACGTCTATCGTCTTAGGCGTCCGAGGTACACTTCAACGTAAGAAATATAGTTAGTAACGACGATTAATTATATTAAAACTTAAGCAGTAATCGTAGCATTAATACAATTAATCTAAATAAACATGGTAATTACAAGAAATAAGAGCGTGGCGTTACACATGATGTGCCAATTTAACTACTAGAAAGGGCAAAAGAGTCTAATTAACATCCACACAACTAGAGCATGAAAATAAATGTAATGGAGATTCTTTTCGCTTTTGGTAACTGGATTGCATTGGTTGGGGGGTAGGGGGTGGGGGTGGGGGTGGGGGGATCCAAACTATCTTCTTGCATCAATTTATCTACCCGTTACATCTTCTTGTTGCTCTTTATAGAATAGCTAATAAATGAGATTAGTTAACAATTTTGAGTCGTAAATAAAGAGAAGTAATGGATGGAGCCAGGGACGGACCCAACCAAAGCCCAGTGCTCCTCAATTTTTTCAGTAACCCGATACTTAAAAAAAAAGTGGGCCAAATGATAGAAGCCCATGCAATCCATTACAATAGCAAAACAGAGAATTGAGAAGCCCATGCATCCACGCACGTCCTGGCTTAACAGAGAGTTGAAAAAAATTGAATTGAAATCCCCAATTTAGAATATATGTTTCAATGTGTTTACCTGTCAATGATAGAGTAGTTGTCTATGAAATATCTTGTTAGGCAAGAAGTTGGTCCGACATATGAACACTTGATTGTCGATGCTAATGGTGGATTGGTGGTTTGAAGAGTGAAGTCTGAACCACAGAACCAGGCCCAACAGAGTTAATTGGCTATCGAGTCGGTAGAGAGTTTTCTATAATTTCTATTGGTATTCATCTGCTATTGGCTATAGAGTATATGCAATGGGTAACTACGTCGCTTATTTAGAGGGAAATGATATAGGAAACCACAAGTGTTGCTGGTATTCATCTGCGACACCTATTGAATTTTCTATCGGTAACAAGTACATTATGAGTTTGGTTGTTTGGGGGAAATTTTGAAACCAAGTAATGTTATTTATGATATCAAACCTTTTAGCTACCAAACATGTCTTTAAGGTAATTGTCTTGCTATAAACCTTTTGTTTCCCTTTCCATTTGCTTTGCAGTGTCTTGATTGTGGCATGTGCTTAGCAATGGAAAGACATGTTTGGTATATTCTCATATAGCATACTAAAAGTCTGAATTGAGGAAATTAATTGAAAAATTAAGCCATATTTCTATGAGTAATGCTATTTATGATAAAACATCGGTGATATGATGTCACATCACGATTCCATATTTTATTTTGTTTATTTACATTCCAATTCATATTTATTACATTCGGTCATGGAAAGATTTTATAAAAGAAAAGTTCTTGAGGTTGCGAAAAATGTTAATGAGGAGACGTCAAATGGAGACGATTTTGATGTTGGACAACTTCCTACCGATTTTGGAATAAGGACTCCAATCTTAAATTACAATTCTAACATTAGAGATCAAGTCCGAAGAGTATATATGCAAAATGGTCATTGTCATCCGTTTAACCATGAATTTAAGAAAATACATTTTGAAGAAAAATAATCTAGACGATTCAATCTTTTTGGGTTTAACGAGTTTGATGGTTGGTCGTAATATAGTGTGGCAAAAGAGGCAGCTTTTTACTTGTATTGTTATCTTTTTAAAACAAATAGTGGGAAACAAGGTGGATGCGACTCATTTGTAAGTGAATGATTCACGTATTGGAAAGATAAAAAGAGGTTTGGTACTCATGTTGGAAAGTATAATTGTTCACATAATCAAGCTCGTATTAAGTGTGAAGCTTTGATGAATCAAGAACAATACATTCAAACTATTTTCTTCAAGGAGTAAGAACAAATGAGAATGAATATCGTGTATGTCTTATTGCATCAATTGATTGTGTTCGAGTTTTGTTAAGACAATGGCATTCATTTCGAGGCCATGATGAATCTAAGAATTCTCTGAACTCAGGCAACTTTCTAGTCCAATTACAATTTATGGCTGATCATAATCATGAGGTTAAAGTTTTGACATTTGAAAATGCACCGCAAAAATGCAAATTAGCATCCCCTAAGGTACAAAAGGATATAGTATGTGCTTGTGCTACTGAAACGATAAATGTTATTATCAAATATGTTGGTGATTCGTTATTTTCGATCTTAGTTGATGAATCTCGTGATGTGTCAACGAAGGAGCAAATGTCAGTTGTATTACGTTATGTGAAAAATGAGCTTGTAAATGAACGTTTTATAGGTCTTGAATACGTGTCCACTACCATAGCTGTCTCACTTAAAACTGCTATTGATAAGATATTTTATAGATATAACTTAAGCAATTCTAATTTGTGAGGTTAAGGTTATGATGTGGCAAATAATATGCAAGGTCAGTTCAATTGTCTCAAAGCACCCATTTTAAATGAGAGCCCTTGTGCATTTTACATTCATTGTTTTATTCATCAACTAGCTCTTGTAGCTGTGACAAAAGAGAATATGTCGATTACTAATTTCCTTCGTGTGGTTGCAAATATGGTAAATAATGTTGGAGCATCGTCTAAACGTCATGATCTTCTTCTGGAAAATCAATTATATTTTATTGTTGAGGCATTAGAGAATAATGATATTTTAAGTGGACGTTACCTTAATCAAGAAATCACTCTTCAGCGTTCAGGTGATACTCATGGGGGATCACATTATAATTCTTTGGTTAGCTTGATTAGCATGTTTACGTCTGATATTGATATACTTGAAATAATTGTTGAAGATAGATCAAGTACTTGTGATAAAAAAAAAAAAGTGATGCTTTTAATTTATTGGAGTCAATACAATCGTTTGATTTTGCATTTAATCTACATTTAATGAGAAGTATCTTGGAGATTTCAAATGATTTGTCAAATGCATGACAAAGGAAAAATCAAAACATTGTCAATACAATGGACATGGTGAAAGTTTGTAAAAAGAGACTTCAACTTATGAGAGATTATGTGTAAGATTCTTTCTTGCAACATGTTTCTTCTTTTTGTGAGTATCATTATATCGATGTTCCAAACATGAATGTTATGTTTATGCGTTCTACACATGGTGGTCACTCTCATCGTAATCCTCCACAAATGACCAACTTGCATAACTTTCGGGTAGATTTATTCTATTATGTTATAAATATGCAACTTCAAGAATTGAATGATCGTTTCTCATAGGTAAATAATGAGTTATTCCTTTGTTTAGCTTGTCTGTGTCCACAAAATTCATTATTTGTTTTTGATAAAAGAAAGTTGATTCAACTTGCTAAGTTTTATTCACAAGAATTTTTAGAAGTAGACCTCTTTACATTTGATGATCAACTTGAAAATTACATTTTTGGTCTTTAGCAAAGAGTTTGAAGAATTAAATGGTCTTAGTGCTCTCGCATAAAAGTTAGTTTTGATAAATAAGAGCATATCATATCCAATGGTTTACAAGCTTTTGACTTTGACACTAATTCTTTCAGTTGCTATTGCTACGATGGAGAGAGTATTTTCTATCATGAACATCGTGAAAGATAGATTACGCAATCAAATTGGAGATGAGTGAATGAATGATAGCCTTATTGTTTATGTGAAGAAGGATATATTCTTAAAGATTGATAATGAGGTGATTGTACAAAGATATCAAAGTATGAAAATCCGTAAAGAACAATTGTAAGATATTTCATTTTAGTATAATGTTTGTGTTATAATGTTTTTTGTTTTTCTTTTACTAATACTGTCCGCATTGGAAAAGATTTCATGAGTCCGTCCCTGGATGGAGCAATCCCCCTCGTGTAGGTGGGGATGGCAAACTTCTTTATTTCCCTATTATCGCACTACTTTATTTTTTTCTATTCAAGATCCTTCTTACTCGCGTGCTTTATGGATACTATTAGGAGGGTCGTGGACGTCTACTCTATTCTTATTTTCGCTCCATAAGAATCAAGATCAAATAAACGTGCTTATACCGTTATGCTCACATGCAGAATATCCACGTCTCAATCATTCAACATATTAAAATACAGAGACGGGGAATGTCTCACACTACGAAAGCATCCAACATATTAAGATAAAGAGATTGGGAATGTCTCACACTACGAAAGCATTACAACCCTTCTAGACAATGATTTATCTTAGAATATTTGCTAGTACCATGCCCCCATTATTAGACGATAGAATGGAGAGAGATCTCAATGATGATTTGCCTATGCATCAATTGGGAGGAGGTCGGGATCTTGTCAATGTCGAGCAAGAGCGGTTCTCAGATAAAATAAAGAAACTAGAAAATTGATATGTCGTTTAGTAGAAGGAGTTGGGATACATGTCCTGACCCATTGGATGATATTCGAAGAAAAATTGAAGTAATGTATATTATCCAATATGACATTCCAATAAGATTAAAGAAAAAACAGATTTTGGTTATAGTTTTCCGTGCAATTGGCACGTCCATTTGCGACCTCTCTAGTAATATTATCGTAATGGTATTTCTTTCCTATATATGAAATACATCGTACAATTTGATCTTTACATAGTAATATACAAACACACAACATGTATACAACAATACAATCAACACACCATTTTTCTTATACATCCAAGCCTTTAGAGGAAAGAAAAACATATTGAATCTACAAAATGAAATATTCCTCACAAAAAAGTATGGACAACAACGAATAAAATAAAGAAGACAGAAACTTGTTTCAACACTTTTTGTGTAGAAATGCGTTGGCAATTTATTTTTCAACACTAGATTTACCCTCTTCGAGTAAAATCAAGTGGAAATAAGATAAAAAAAAATCGAAAATACTCAAAAATCGATATAATATTGAAAATGAAAACTAGGAATCAAAGTTAATATCCAATTCGTGAGGTTGCATGTCAACATTTTTTGAAGATTGCTCCATGGCATCATGTTTCCTTTCATTCGATTTCAACTTACAAACACTACATTCGCCTTCTTCAACCATTGATCCAATTAAATAGAGTAAAAACAAAGATTGAACAAAAATCGCAGATTTTTGGTGTATAGATGAAAATGTTAAATCAAAATAATAGTGAATGAATACTGGCTTAACAAATACCGGATGGACACATACCTAATTTGCACATATCGTATTTGCAACTAACCGAAATACCGTATAAACATATGCCGAACATTAGCTAACCGAATGTTAACCAAATTATTACAAATCAAATAATTTATTAATCAAAATAAAACAAAACTCGTAATTTAAATTGTTTCAAAAAAAAAAAAAAAAAAAATCGAATTAACCAATGCTTGTGTGAACACAGTTTCCATAAAATAGATTCGTCTCCTCACGGTAGGTGTTTAAAGTTTAGTTCTAGCGTCTATTTTTCAGAATGCAACGGTAAAACCAGTAGAACCTGAGCACTGCAAATACTACTTCGGCAAACTGACTTAGTATCTGAACATTATCACTAAGTTGTCAACATAAAATAAATTATGTATGCAGACTGATTTTTCTTTTTATGTAGAAAAACAACTTTCTTCGTGTGTATGCAATGGAGAAAGATGGCTGAATAAATAGACTGTAATGGAGAATTAACAGCCATGAGTTATGTTGTTAACCACCATTAATCCTATTGTTAATCTCTCCATTAACACAGGTATAGTCACATGAGTTTCAGGAGTTAAAATAATTTAAAAGGTTTTAGGAAAAATAAAATAAAGGAAAAACGTGAATTTGGTCAATCCAATCCAACATTCGTGTACGCAGGTCGCGCTCATATACAAGTTCAAGGTCTGAAATATATTTCAATCCATGATTTGCACGCCCTCCCCCCGGCGCCCTGCAGGTACTAAGGATGCATTTACATGTGTGAAACCTGGAGAATGCTTGTTGGTGATTTAAAATTAAAATCTTATCTATTTTCATTTGTTGGAGAAAATTAGTGATACCAGTTACATATTCTTGAATTTAACTCAAGTGAACTTCTATTTTTGAAGAATCAAATAATTGTGATTCCACTTTCATGTCTTGAATTGAGCTTTCTCGCTCTTTCCATGCCTCTTCCTTGGAGGACCTTCCCACAACACATACGCGACGACGCTAAGGTTCCCGTGGCGAATGGATAATGAGATGAACCGTTGAGAAGGAATTTTTTCGTGTATTAAGGCCTTGTTTATGTATTTTCTCCAAGAAATGTCACATTTTAAGTAAAATTATGCATTGATTTTGACACTACTATTAAGACATAAAAAAAAAAATCGGCGGCCATGGATAAATGCAGGGGCGGACATAGGGTGGGGGGGCACGTGCCCCCCAAACTTTTGAGGTTTTTTTTTTATTTATAAATTTGTGTTTGATATCGATTGAAATCTAAATTTTAATCTAAATCAAAGTTAATAATAAATTTTAATAATATATTTTATAGAATCCATAACTGTTTTAACTTTTATCAAAATTTACTATAAATTTGATTTTAATTTCTACCAAATAGGGGCAAAATCACAATAAATTTGAATTTCAATAACATGCTAATTTTAAAAATTTACCGACGATTGTACGCTAATCAAATCTACAAATTGCTTATGTAATCTCAAAGCTTATTTCGATAACTACATTATGGGTATATCGAATAGTCCAAATAGACATCGAAAATAGTTAAAAATACGTTAAACGTGAGTCTTAAAGAAAAACGTCTAACTCGTATTTTTTAAAAAAAAATCAATTATTTCATTAACATTTACTATTTTTACAATACACCTCAATGTAATTTTCATCATTTTATTAGAACACTTTATAAGGAATATGACATCAAAAAATTTCGAAATTTTACATCCGAAAAAGTCATATCCCATGTAAATTTTCGGATGCAAAATTACATGGGATATGATTTTTTTTTTACGTAAATTTTCGAGTGTATATCCCAACTTCTTTGCAAGTTTGAGTGTGCCCCC
>CM032637.1:14026340-14055936 GCA_019097785.1 Fraxinus excelsior | reverse complement strand
TTTTAAATTATAAGTTTATATAACTAAATAAAGGAATTGCTCGCATAACAAAATAGATACACACGCTGACCGTGCTCAAATTCCATATACACAGGCAAGCAGTTCCAATAAATATGATGTGTGTATATATGAAATGGTGAAACACAACATGATTCATTCAATTAAAGTGTAGTGGCTAATGATCCACAAAATGATTGTAGAAAAAGTATAATATTATGGATTACCTTAACAGACTTTGCAGATTTGGGGAAGAGCTATGAGTTCATTTACAAGAAGATGTATAAATAGGAAATATCCTCAATTTTAACTCAACGACATGTACTGGGGCTTAAAGTGAAAGTGCATGTGATAAAATAAATCATATATGGTATGCTTTAATCAAAGTTTACTAAAACTATAAACGTATTACTTAATTATAAATAGGCACGTCTATCGTCTTAGGCGTCCGAGGTACACTTCAACGTAAGAAATATAGTTAGTAACGACGATTAATTATATTAAAACTTAAGCAGTAATCGTAGCATTAATACAATTAATCTAAATAAACATGGTAATTACAAGAAATAAGAGCGTGGCGTTACACATGATGTGCCAATTTAACTACTAGAAAGGGCAAAAGAGTCTAATTAACATCCACACAACTAGAGCATGAAAATAAATGTAATGGAGATTCTTTTCGCTTTTGGTAACTGGATTGCATTGGTTGGGGGGTAGGGGGTGGGGGTGGGGGTGGGGGGATCCAAACTATCTTCTTGCATCAATTTATCTACCCGTTACATCTTCTTGTTGCTCTTTATAGAATAGCTAATAAATGAGATTAGTTAACAATTTTGAGTCGTAAATAAAGAGAAGTAATGGATGGAGCCAGGGACGGACCCAACCAAAGCCCAGTGCTCCTCAATTTTTTCAGTAACCCGATACTTAAAAAAAAAGTGGGCCAAATGATAGAAGCCCATGCAATCCATTACAATAGCAAAACAGAGAATTGAGAAGCCCATGCATCCACGCACGTCCTGGCTTAACAGAGAGTTGAAAAAAATTGAATTGAAATCCCCAATTTAGAATATATGTTTCAATGTGTTTACCTGTCAATGATAGAGTAGTTGTCTATGAAATATCTTGTTAGGCAAGAAGTTGGTCCGACATATGAACACTTGATTGTCGATGCTAATGGTGGATTGGTGGTTTGAAGAGTGAAGTCTGAACCACAGAACCAGGCCCAACAGAGTTAATTGGCTATCGAGTCGGTAGAGAGTTTTCTATAATTTCTATTGGTATTCATCTGCTATTGGCTATAGAGTATATGCAATGGGTAACTACGTCGCTTATTTAGAGGGAAATGATATAGGAAACCACAAGTGTTGCTGGTATTCATCTGCGACACCTATTGAATTTTCTATCGGTAACAAGTACATTATGAGTTTGGTTGTTTGGGGGAAATTTTGAAACCAAGTAATGTTATTTATGATATCAAACCTTTTAGCTACCAAACATGTCTTTAAGGTAATTGTCTTGCTATAAACCTTTTGTTTCCCTTTCCATTTGCTTTGCAGTGTCTTGATTGTGGCATGTGCTTAGCAATGGAAAGACATGTTTGGTATATTCTCATATAGCATACTAAAAGTCTGAATTGAGGAAATTAATTGAAAAATTAAGCCATATTTCTATGAGTAATGCTATTTATGATAAAACATCGGTGATATGATGTCACATCACGATTCCATATTTTATTTTGTTTATTTACATTCCAATTCATATTTATTACATTCGGTCATGGAAAGATTTTATAAAAGAAAAGTTCTTGAGGTTGCGAAAAATGTTAATGAGGAGACGTCAAATGGAGACGATTTTGATGTTGGACAACTTCCTACCGATTTTGGAATAAGGACTCCAATCTTAAATTACAATTCTAACATTAGAGATCAAGTCCGAAGAGTATATATGCAAAATGGTCATTGTCATCCGTTTAACCATGAATTTAAGAAAATACATTTTGAAGAAAAATAATCTAGACGATTCAATCTTTTTGGGTTTAACGAGTTTGATGGTTGGTCGTAATATAGTGTGGCAAAAGAGGCAGCTTTTTACTTGTATTGTTATCTTTTTAAAACAAATAGTGGGAAACAAGGTGGATGCGACTCATTTGTAAGTGAATGATTCACGTATTGGAAAGATAAAAAGAGGTTTGGTACTCATGTTGGAAAGTATAATTGTTCACATAATCAAGCTCGTATTAAGTGTGAAGCTTTGATGAATCAAGAACAATACATTCAAACTATTTTCTTCAAGGAGTAAGAACAAATGAGAATGAATATCGTGTATGTCTTATTGCATCAATTGATTGTGTTCGAGTTTTGTTAAGACAATGACATTCATTTCGAGGCAATGATGAATCTAAGAATTCTCTGAACCCAGGCAACTTTCTAGTCCAATTACAATTTATGGCTGATCATAATCATGAGGTTAAGGTTTTGACATTTGAAAATGCACCCTAAAATTGCAAATTAGCATCCCCTAAGGTACAAAAGGATATAGTATGTGCTTGTGCTACTGAAACAATAAATGTTATTATCAAAGATGTTGGTGATTCGTTATTTTCTATCTTAGTTGATGAATCTCGTGATGTGTCAATGACGTAGCAAATGTCAGTTGTATTACGTTATGTGAAAAATGGGCTTGTAAATGAACGTTTCATAGGTCTTGAACACGTGTCCACTATCATAGCTGTCTCACTTAAAGCTGCTATTTATAAGATATTTTCTAAATATAACTTAAGCAATTCTAATTTGTGGGGTTAAGGTTATGATGTGTCAAGTAATATGTAAGGTCAGTTCAATTGTCTCAAAGCACCCTTTTTAAATGAGAGCCCTTGTGCATTTTACATTCATTGTTTTGTTCATCAACTTCAACTAGCTCTTGTAGCTGTGGCAAATGAGAATATGTCGATTACTAATTTCCTACGTGTGATTGCAAATATGGTAAATAATGTTGGAGCATCGTCTAAACGTTATGATCTTCTTCTGGAAAATCAATTAGATTTTATTGTTGAGGCATTAGAGAATAGTGATATTTTAAGTGGACGTGACCTTAATCAAAAAACCACTCTTCAGCGTTCAGGTGATACTTGTTGGGGATCACATTATAATTCTTTGGTTAGCTTGATTAGCACGTTTATGTCTGATATTGATATACTTAAAATAATTGTTGAAGATGGATCAAGTACTTGTGATAAAAAAAAAAAGTGATGCTTTTAATTTATTGGAGTCAATACAATCGTTTGATTTTGCATTTAATCTACATTTAATGAGAAGTATCTTGGAGATTTCAAATGATTTGTCAAAGGCATGACAAAGGAAAGATCAAGACATTGTCAATGCAATGGACATGGTGAAAATTTGCAAAAAGAGACTTCAACTTATTAGAGATGATGTGTGGGATTCTTTCTTGCAACATGTTTCTTCTTTTTTGTGAGTATAATTATATTGATGTTCCAAACATGAATGATATGTTTATGCGTTCTACACATGGTGGTCACCCTCATCGTAATCCTCCACAAATGACCAACTTGCATAACTTTCGGGTAGATTTATTCTATTCTGTCATAGATATGTAATTTCAAGAATTGAATGATCGTTTCTCAGAGGTAAATAATGAGTTACTCCTTTGTTTTGCTTGTCTGTGTCCATAAAATTCATTATCTATTTTTGATAAAAGAAAGTTGATTCAACTTGCTAAGTTTTATCCACAAGATTTTTTAGAAGAAGATCTCTTCACACTTGATGATCAACTTTATAATTGCATTTTTGGTCTCTAGCAAAGAGTTTGAAGAATTAAATGGTCTTAGTGCTCTCGGATAGAAGTTAGTTTTGACAAATAAGAGCAGATCATATCCAATGATTTACAAGCTTTTGACTTTGCCACTAATTCTTTCAGTTGCTATTGCTATGATGGGGAAAGTATTTTCTATCATGAACATCGTGAAAGATAGATTACACAATCGAATTGGAGATGAGTGAATGAATGATAGCCTTATTATTTATGTTGAGAAAGATATATTCTTAAAGATTGATAATGAGGCGATTGTACAAATATATCAAAGTGTGAAAACCCGTAAATAACAATTGTAAGATATCTCATTTTAGTATAATGTTTGTGTTATAATGTTTTTTTTTTTTACTTTTACTAATACCGCCCGCACTAGAAAAGATTTCACGAGTCCGTTCCTGGATGGAGCAATCCCCCTGGTGTAGGTGGGGATGGCGAACTTCTTTATTTCCCTATTAGCGCACTACTTTATTTTTTTTCTATTCAAAATCCTTCTTACTTGTGTGTGCTTTATGGATACTATTAGGAGGGTCGTGGACGTCTACTCTATTCTTATTTTCGCTCCATTAGAATCAAGATCAAATAAATGTGCTTATACCGTTATGCTCACATGTAGAATATCCACGTCTCAATCATTCAACATATTAAAATACAGAGACGGGAATGCCTCACACTACGAAAGCATCCAACATATTAAGATAAAGAGATGGGGAATGTCTCACACTACGAAAGCATTACAACCCTTCTAGACAATGATTTATCTTAGAATATTTGCTAGTACCATGCCACCATTATTAGACGATAGAATGGAGAGAGATCTCAATGATGATTTACCTATGCATCGATTGGGAGGAGGGCCGGGATCTTGTCAATGTTGAGCAAGAGAGGTTCTCAGATAAAATAAAGAAACTAGAAAATTGATATGTCGTTTAGTAGAAGGAGTTGGGATACATGTCCTGACCCATTGGATGATATTCGAAGAAAAATTGAAGTAATGTATATTATCCAATATGACATTCCAATAAGATAAAAAAAAAACAGATTTTGGTTATAGTTTTCCGTGCAATTGGCATGTCCATTTGCGACCTCTCTAGTAATATTATCGTAATGGTATTTCTTTCCTATATATGAAATACATCGTACAATTTGATCTATACATAGTAATATACAAACACACAACATGTATACAATAATACAATCAACACACCATTTTTCTTATACATCCAAGCCTTTAGAGGAAAGAAAAACATATTGAATCTACAAAATGAAATATTCCTCACAAAAAAGTATGGACAACCACGAATAAAATAAAGAAGACATAAACTTGTTTCAACACTTTTTGTGTAGAAATGCGTTGGCAATTTATTTTTCAACACTAGATTTACCCTCTTCGTGTAAAATCAAGTGGAAATAAGATAGAAAAAAGATCGAAAATACTCAAAAATCGACATAATATTGAAAACGAAAACTAGGAATCAAAGTTAATATCCAATTCATGAGGTTGCATGTCAACATTTTTTGAAGATTGCTCCATGGCATCATGTTTCCTTTCATTCGATTTCAACTTACAAACACTACATTCGCCTTCTTCAACCATTGATCCAATTAAATAGAGTAAAAACAAAGATTGAACAAAAATCGCAAATTTTTGGTGTATAGATGAAAATGTTAAATCAAAATAATAGTGAATGAATACTGGCTTAACAAATACCGGATGGACACATACCTAATTTGCACATATCGTATTTGCAACTAACCGAAATACCGTATAAACATATGCCGAACATTAGCTAACCGAATGTTAACCAAATTATTACAAATCAAATAATTTATTAATCAAAATAAAACAAAACAAGTAATTTAAATTGTTTCAAAAAAAAAAAAAACGAATTAACCAATGCTTATGTGAACACAGTTTCCTTCAAACAGATTCGTCCCCCCACGGTAGGTGTTTAAAGTTTAGTTCGAGCGTCTATTTTTCAGAATGCAACGGTAAAACCAATAGAGCCCGAGCATTGCAAATACTACTTCGGCAAACTGACTTAGTATCTGAACACTATCACCAAGATCTCAACAGAAAATAAATTATGTATGCAGTTTGGTTTTTCTTTTTATGTAGAAAAATAACTTTCTTCGTGTGTATGCAATGGAGAAAGATGGCTGAATAAATAGACTATAATGGAGAATTAATAGCCATGAGTTATGTTGTTAACCACCATTAATCCTATTGCTAATCTCTCCATTAACACATGTATAGTCACATGAGTTTCAGGAGTTACAATAATTTGAAAGGTTTTAGGAAAAAATAAAATAAAGGAAAAATGTGAATTTGGTCAATCGATCCGATATTCGTGTAAGCAGGTTGCACCCGTACACAAAGAATTGTGATTCCACTGTCATGTCTTGGATTGAACTTTCTCGCTCTTTGCATGCCTCTTCCTTGGAGGACCTTCCCACAACACACACGCGACGCTAAGGTTCCAGTGGCGAATGGATAATGAGATGAACCCTTGAGAAGGAATTTTTTTCGTGTCTTAGGGCCTTGTTTATGTATTTTCTCCAAGAAATGTCACATTTTACCCAAAATTATGCAAAGTTGATTTTGACACTACTATTAAGACAAAAAAAAAAAAAATTGGGGGCCATGGATAAATGAAACTTCTCTCTTTAATAGGTGCTAAAAACATGAAAGTGTGGTGCTAAATTACAAGTTTAAAAACCTTTTAACTCGTTAACTTCTTTATTGTAGTGCTAATTCTATCAAATCTTCAATTCTTCATTCTGGGCTCCAAATTGGGCTGGACTATTCAACATGCCTATTACAACCTATCAATTTCAACAAGAAGGAAAACAATGGACTACAAAAAGGAAAAGAAATAAAAAAAGAGAAAAAAAAACCCCCCAACCTCTTACCCCACCACTCCATTTTCTCCATCGCCGCCCACCCTGCCACAGTGCCACGACCCCACCCCAACTCTATGTTTATCTTACACGTGTTCCCTTATTCACCACTTATTTTTACACTAGGTTTAAGCAACTTGCAATGCACGTTTGCTTAGTTTATATATAATTTTTTTGTTTCATTAAATAATTAATGATGTAATATTTATGTAATTGATAAATAATTACACACTGTGATATATTAATTTTAATTTGAATAGTGTTAAATTCTAAATTAAAATGTATAAGTTTGTGTTTCGTAGTATTATATTATATTAAATTTTGTATTTAATCATGAACTTTTTGTACATAATAAAATAATAGATAACATTATAATACAAAACTAAATAAATAAATATTTTTTCTTCATTGAGTTCAATGTACCTTACCAAATAAACTATTAGCATTTTTAAATTGATAATCTCCACATCCATTTTGTTTTTTTAGTTTCATTTTTTCATATTGACTAAAATGTAGTAATACAAAGCTTTTTGCATTTTTCATTCATTTATTAATAATGTTCTAAAAAGCGTAATGCGTTACGAAACGTCGATGTTGAGAATCAAGAATCACAAGTTTAGGCGTGTCAATACGAAAAATAAGCTTCATAATACGTTTCGTATTTTTAATATTATTTTAATTAATTTTAAGACATTAAATAAATTTTTATTTTAAAAAATAGTTTTTTTCTATATTATAAAAAAAATAGATTTTTTACTATATCATAAAATCATCTAATATTTAAAAATAATAATTACTAAACATTTAATATAAGACTATAATATTGCTAAATAGTGTTAGAAGTATTTTAATTTTTTTTATTAATTAAGGAACTAAACATGAGCATTAATCATAAGATTTATACGAAAAGTCTGCGGATTTGATAATTCCGATATCTGAAAATGGAGACGAAGGATTTTGATTCACAATCGAGAATGATTTCGACGTGAAGTTCGTGGGAATTCAACTAGGGTCGAACCGAATGTAATAAATACATAAAAATAATTCAAAGTAAATCTATCTTTATTAATTAGATTCATTATATATCCTACAATTAGTTCCAACACTAAAAATTAAAAATAAATATGTTAAAATAATTTACTTTGTTAAATTAAAATATTTTAAACTTATAGAAAATAATATCTAACATTAATATATTAATAATCAAGTGCAATTTATTAAATTTGAAAATTAAATAAATAAAAGAACGAAAGTGAATATTACAATTTAATTAGTTGTAATTCAAAATCAAATTAGTCAATTAGACATACATTTGAAAATGATTTTAATGAGCATTTTAACATTTTTTTTTTTTACTATCCCACATTGGAAATTTATAAAACTATTCGAGTTAAGAGTATATATAAAATGCACAATCCCACATTGGAAGTTTATGAAACCTTTGGAGAGAAATGTATCTATAAAATGAGCATGACATCCAATACTTCTACATGGACTTTAGAATTATAAATTTTGAAGCCCAATTATGGAGGTAAAAGATTTTTAAATTAAAAAAAATTCCGTTAGTTTTTCCGTTAAATCAAGAAATTCCGTTAGTTTTTCCGTTAAACCAACATATTCCGTTTAATAGACACTTTTTATATATAGAATATATTTATAATTGAAATTGTTTATAAACACTCCGGAACATGTGAATGCTTGTTAAAGAAAAGTACTTTAATTGATAAAATATAAAGACGTGTCCTGTCAAATTATTCCAGATCTACATGCCTTTAATTATAACTTCATATGCTAAACTTTTCATGCTATAAAAGGGGCACATATACTGAATATTTTATACAAATTGGATAAAACTAAACACAATAGGACATGTAGAAATATATTAGTTGCCTTGTCTAACATAATTATAATAGTGATATGATCTCAATAGAACTTATAAAAAGAGAAATAAAAAACTAAGAATTTTCTTTTTAAAAAAAAAAAAAAATACCTAACTTGTCATGTGGTTCTCTCAAACAAAATTTTTTATAGTTAATCTTAGATTTATAAGAAACAAAGTTAGTATGTTCTTGTTTTGTCCAATTTAACTCATATAGAAAACATGCTAAAAGTGGAGCTGTGTATGTAATAGTTATTTGAACCCCATTTTTAGGAAAAAAAAAAATACATTTTGGAATAATATTTTCTTGGAGAATATGCGATTAAAAAATAAGGAAATTTTTTGAATTTACGTATAAAATTATTTTATAGAAGAATGTACGGTTAAAAATGAATTTTTGAGAAAAATGAAAAGAAAAAAGAGAAACATATGAAACATGCAGAATAACTTTAGATTTCAAACTTGTCGTGACTCGCGTGATTTAATAATGAATAAAGCTACTCAAATAGGGGAAATTGACAAGGTTCGGTGACAGATGACATCACTTGTTTGGTTGCTTTTTTTTTTTTTTAATTATCAAATGATAAAATGACGTGTGTACTCCTATTTTAAATTCTTTCACCGAACCTTTTCATGTAGGTGATTGGGTTGAAAATCAATAATCATCATTGAAGCATCCTAAAATGATTTCTTTTGAGTGGAAATTTAATTCATGAGTTCATGCATAACTCAATTTTCAAAAGGAGAAAAAGCTTTACCCCGTTACACCAAACAATAAAGACAAGTTAAAAGGTTGAAAGACATTACTATTTTAGTAATGTTATTCAGATTTATTGGTGCATAGCACCAGTTTACACGATAATGTGATTACTGTTATATTGTTCAATATAGTTCTACAATATTACAGTAGTACTTCCACATTAGACAATGTGGCGCTGAGTCCTTAATAGTCTAATATCATCATTATTCTCCCATGAAAGAAGTAATGTAGCTAATGACTTTTGAATAGTACTATAAATAGAGTTTCATTATTGACTAATCCAATTTTTTAAATATTTTTATATGAAATCTTTGGGGGTGGGGGGTTGAAATGAAAAGGAGAGATTTCTTTTCATTTTTCAAGTAATGAGGCATATCATCAATGAAGATCGCCATGAATTATGAACGAGACAAAATCGAGATATAATCTGTCCAAATCCGACGTTTCTTACTAAGTGAAACTATTTTTCTTTTGTTCGCAATGCATTCGAGGCATGCAAAGTTACTAACGAAGAAAGACATTCTAGAAAAAGTTCAAAAGAAACTGTTTTTCATTTTCTCTACTGATCATGTGTTGTGCTTGGGTTGAATTCTTATCATTCATTTATTTTTAACAATTAATTATTCATAATTCTAGTAAATTTCTCTATTTCGGTTGCATCAATATCTCAATTAATGAATATTCCTTTTCCTTTTTTTTTTTTTTTTGTAATAAAAATAATATGAGATAAAATGTAGTTCAGAAATGTTTAATCAAACAAGACTAGATAAGTTTGAGATTTAGAAAAATGTAATTTATTTTTTTATTTGTTAAATCAACATATCTACGGCCTACCCTTATTATTACAAATCAACGTTACGAGTATACTGTTTATCCTTTGTTGGATCACCTATATCTACATATCTACGGTCTACCCTTCCAATTCACACCAAGAACCTGTTTTGTGTTTAAATAAAAACTGTGATAGAAAATTATATCTTTTGTGAATTTTGCAAACTTCTATATCGATCTTGGAATTTGAACAATCATGATATGCAATTCACACATGTCCAATTGTTTAGCCTCCAATGGAAATCACACAGGAAATAAGAATGAAATAATCAGGGTTTCTCTTTCCTCGTGCTAGTAAGAATATGAATATTGTTCTTTTCAATTTTTCTGAAATTCTAATGACTTATTAATATAAGTCCAAGTTGTCTTGATCAGTTTCTTAAACTTAACCGATCTAATATTTAATTAATCTAATTAATTATTTCTAACATATTAACAGCAACCAAAATAACTAATTGTACAACACTTGTTAATTAATTAATTTGCAAATCTTATTCTTCTGATTTTTTTTCCTTTTGTCACAATCCGTCAGGTTCCTGATCACGATGCCTAATGATGTGAATTGTTATTTTGATCTAATCAAAATTGATAAATTAAAATATTCCATTTTAATTTATTATCAATTCACATTCGTCATCCCAAATTGATATCCAGCAATGTGTCGGGCAATACATGTGATAGAAAATGTCACGTGATCATTCAAGTATCATCGCACTTTAACTTGTCAGTTTAGCGACTTACTTCACAAGTAAGAAAATGACACATATGATGGTTTATCCGTAATGACGATATACGTATCTCGTTATTATTTACGACCATGAATAATTAAAAATTCGATCATATTGTAATTTGTATATCACAATCACATCTTGATTAATAAATTATTAAGACTTAAATTTACGAACTCTATTATTTAATATAATTTATTAGAAAAGTAATTCAAATAATAGATCTTGCCAAAACTGCATTAAATTATGGGCGTGTTCGATCGTGCTTAAAATTCAATTAAAATTGAAAATATAGTCATTATTGGATTTCATCCGTTTAATAAAAGTCAACAATAACGACTAGTTTTTCAATTTTAATCTGATTTTAAATATAACACTTACAATATATTCATACATTTCTGTTCAAGAGTTGCAACCTTTTTGTAAGGTCATGAGTTTTGGATGAACTGGTTAAAGATGAACGTGCGTTGCACGTTATTTTGAAATGCTTATAAGTTCTGTAAATGTTATATTTGATCATCTATTTAGATTTTTATCTAAATATGAGAGAAATGCAAGCTTTTGAAAATAAGTACTAATTATTATACGTGCACGTAAATAGTGAAACGTATACTTGAATGTGAATATTAAAATTACAACTAAATGCATAAATGAAGATGGATGGCAAATCCGATACATGAATTAACATGAATGTTAATTAATTTAGAATTAATATCGAAGAATATATACGTGACAATGAATGTTAAATAATTTGTATTAAACGAACATAATTTAATTTCCAGTTAAGTGAAACTGAATGTTAATTAACATACATGAACGTGAATAATGAGCTGCATTATTGAATGTGAAATTCTAACTAATATTAATTAAATAAATATGAGTGTTAATTAATTGTTAATAATATGGACGTGGACGTAAATGCGAAATTCAAATTAATATTATTTAAATGAAAGTGAAAGTTAATTAATTGAGAATTAATTATAGTGTTTATTACACTTTTTAAATTAAATACATATTTAAAAATGAAAAAGTAAGGTATAATTGAAATAATTGAATTATAGTATAGCTAAATCGTCCAAAAATGATTCTGACTTCATGTGATATTTAATATATTATAGATGATTGCGTTCAAAATCTATATACAAGGTCTCTTAGTTTTATATTTGATAGCACTTAGGTAGGGGCTCTTCACTCTTCCTTCCCCGATACTCCAGCATTTTCCTATCCACTGTTGTAGATGTTCACCCAACTATCCAAGGCGCCCTAGGTGGAATCGAGAAATCCATGAATCGGGATCTTGGGTGAAGCGGGGTTTGGAACGACGAATCTCTTTATGATAAACAAATCCATTTTACAAGTTTGTTAAGGATCTTCTTTGATGGATCTCTATTGTTCTTGTTTAGTCCCCTTCATTCGGAAGTTTTGTTATTTATTCGATGAGACCTTAAGAAAGGAAAAAAAAGCCCATTTGGTTTGGAAATTTAATTAATTTGGCCCCTAACATCATTTCATAGATAGGGAGGCCTCTTATCAATTCTCATTGAATTGCTGCGGTGGAGCAAATCCAACGAGAAGAATTCACATTGGTATTTTTTTTTCAGAATTATGGTAAGTGTGCATTCCGTGTTGTCCCCTTTTGTAGACATTGCATGAGAATTCAAAAAGTGTTGGATAGGAAAATGTTTTTTTAAAAATAAAAACTATCCAATCATGCTACGACACGTGACACACCGTAGAAAATGACGTCAAATAAAATGTATATATAGCATGATTTTTTTAAAATATATATAACAACTCGCGTTAAGCTCAATTGATTTAATATGGTACATTCGTCTACATAGTTAAATATTGCAATATAAAATTTAATCTTTGTTTGGTATAAATTTTTGAAATTTATTTTTAATTATACACTCTCTCAATAAAATAATTTGATACGTGAATTTATATATAAAAAAATTATTTTATATATTTTTTTAAAAAAATCATTTTATACAAAATCTATTCTTTACCAGTCAAATGTTATTTTAATTCTTTACCGACATTAATCAACGCGACAGCACACTGTTTTAAGATCTTTTCATGCACGTGCTCGTACTGAAGTAATAATTCGTAATAATGCCACCACTAAGGTTATCCACTAATTACTTCTACTTTTTTTCCGGCACTTTCTCAGCCACTTGTTAGTTAAAATAAAAATCAATTTTTAATAAATATTGATGAATACGATTGAAAAATTGATTAAAAAAAAAATATGAATCATATGATGTGTGATTAAAATAAATTATTTAATTAAATTTATTTTTTTATTAATTTTTTAACTAAATCAGACAGGACCAAGTAATTATTTTTTGTTAGAAAAACGAGACTCTTGAAGCGGATAAATTTCTTGTGCGCTCGCTGAACTTTCAATGAAATTTTTAATTGAATCAATAATCTTTAATTTACCTTAATTTGATCACTAAACTTCACTTTTGGTTTCAAATTTCACCACTACGTCACCTATCACATTAGATAAAAATGCTTAATTGGCAATGATACTGTGTAACATATCTTTTAAATTAGACTATAAATTACAAGTACCACCATAATCCATTTATGAAAAATTATCTAGCATCAAATCTTAATTTAATCAAACTACGAAAATGATCTACACAATGTGTCAGAGAATGTTCAATTAATACTTGTCATTAGGGGTGTCCAAAAGTTTCGAACCAAATCGGAACCGAATTAAACTGAACCGAGCGATTCTTTATAAGTTAAATACCCGAATGAGTATCCGAATCGAGAATCGATAAGTATGGGTCGGGTCTCGGGTCTAGACCAAGAACCGAAACTAAATAATTTTTTTATTAAATTAATTAAATTATTTTATTTTTTTCTAAATAAATTAACAAATTAATTAAATAAATCAGATCATTCATAATTTTAAGTCTTGAACCTCAATTTTTTTAATATGGATTACCTACATCTTAATATTAATATCTACTTTTTTGTATTTGTATGCATTAAATTAATATTATTAGACAGCTAGTTATTTATATATTTTTGAATTGGGATACGTTAATTTGTAAAAGTTACGAATGAAATGATATTAGTTATATTTATGTAGTGTTGCTGTAAATGTTAAAAAATTTAATTATGGTTTGGAATCGAACCGAATCAAATCGAACTGAACCCAAACGATTCCATAATTATATTTGAACCAGACGTGTTCATTTATTAAATACCTGAAAATTTTGGAACCGAACAAAATCGAACCGACCCACAGATAGCCCTACTTGTTATCCTTCTCTAATTGCTCGAGTAATAATAAATGCACGCACGAATTTACAGTGGGGGCAATGGGGTCACCTGCCGGCCACCACAATAAATTTGAAAATTCAATATTTTGTCCAAATATTTTTCAAGATTTTCAAAAAAATTCTTGTAGTTTTTCAATTTTTGCTCCATAATTAAAATTTTGTGTAGTTTGTCCCGACAAATCTTCTAACTGTCCCTAATAAATGTTTATCTGCTAACTGTCCCTAATAAATGTATTGTACTTTTATTAAATTATCAATTCAAAAATAAAAATAAAAACTATTCCATTCTCAACCTACTTCACTAAAATAACTCTAGGGTTTACCAAAGATAGTAGGGAAAAAAATTACTGAAGTGGTGGCAGACACGTGGCCTTCCAATATTAAACATTCAAAGGAAAAGAAAGTCAGACTGTCAGTGACTTTATTATGGCTATAAGAATGCCTGCTGTCCATTGAACCAGAAGAAGATATACCCCATTTCACTTAATCATGGCTTCAATATCTTCTGCATTTTCGATCTCTTCGGTTATTTTTCTGGGGTTTTCTTGTACTGTTTTACACTTGACAGAAGCTCAGCAATTGGTGCAGGGACTCTCATGGAGTTTCTATGATTCTTCATGTCCTAGGTTGGAATCCATTGTAAGGAAACAGTTGCAAAAGGTTTTTGAGGATGATATTGGTCAAGCTGCTGGCTTGCTTCGACTCCATTTTCATGATTGCTTTGTACAGGTACATAAATGGGATTGTATTTCTTTTTCTTCTTCTTGCTTTTTTTTTTTTTTTTGGGTTAAATGTCTAGCAATAGGGTTGTGATTTTATTTTGCTTTTACACGAGCTGTTCCTCTTGTTGGACGGTTAATATCGTTCGATTTACATGAGGGAGATAGATATTGAAATGATGATTTTCAGGGGTGTGATGCTTCCGTTCTTCTAGCGGGATCGGCGAGCGGGCCGGGTGAACAGGAGGCACCGCCGAATTTGACCTTGAGGGCTCGAGCTTTTAGAATCATCGATGATCTCCGCCGCCGCGTGCATAGGAGGTGCGGTAGAGTTGTCTCTTGCGCTGATATCACTGCCATTGCAGCTCGTGATGCTGTATTTCTGGTAAACCTAACATCGTTTTAATATTTTCTTTAATTTATTAACAATATTATTGACTTTAACTCGGCAACGACACTAGAGCTCAATCGAACACGTTAGAATAGAGGTAGAGGGACCAAAATTAATGACTTTAGATGAGTTTGCATTCATTGAAATTAGTGCCAACATATTAAGGTAGCTCATGTACTTCATTTTATTACATTTTCTTTAACCACACGTTTTTCAATAAAATAATATTACACGTAAATTTAAATATTTCATTCTAATTTTTAGTAGATTTTAACAAACTCTCATGTATATAACACACAAACACTGTCATTGTTTGAAGTCCACATCGCGAATTCGTTGATATATATATTTAAAGGAAATCTAGGTTGATCATCACCTGACCAAGTTATTCAATGCATACACGATGATATAGGTCGAGTTGAGCCTATGTCCATGCTTGGTTAGATTTTATATAGATTTTGATAAAAGTTGATGAATTGTGATTGAAAAGTTAGGATGAAATGAAATGTGTGGTTAAAAATCATTATTAATTTTGACTTAGATTTTAATTATTTTTTAATTGAACCAAACAGGGACCACTGATCTAGGTTTACCATCACTTAGCCAACAGATACTGAGTTTCAAACTAACTTTGTTTCTTTTGAACGATATTGCAGTCAGGTGGCCCTGACTATGATGTTCCTTTGGGAAGAAAAGATGGACTCAACTTTGCAACAAGAAATGCAACATTGACAAACCTTCCTCCACCAACAAGCAACACAAGTGCACTTCTTACCTCCCTTGCAGCCAAGAATTTCGACCCCACAGACGTAGTCGCACTCTCGGGTGGCCATACCATTGGCCTTAGCCACTGCACTTCCTTCACCAACAGACTCTATCCCACACAAGACCCTACAATGGGCAAAACCTTTGCCAACAACCTTAAAGCCATTTGTCCTATTGTCAACTCTACTAACACCACTGTACTCGATATTCGATCCCCTAACGTGTTCGATAACAAGTACTACGTCGATCTCATGAACCGACAAGGCCTTTTCACGTCGGATCAAGATTTGTACACGGATAGAAGGACTCGGAGCATTGTTACGAGCTTTGCCATTAATCAAACGTTGTTCTACGAGAAGTTTACAGTTGCCATGATAAAGATGTCGCAGTTGAGCGTGTTGACAGGGAGACAAGGCGAAATTCGTGCGAATTGCTCTGTTCGGAATTCTGATAATCTTTCACTGTCTTCTGTTGTCGGAGAGGAAGAGGGAAGCTGGTCTGCATTTTGAGGGTAGTTCTTGGAGAACTGTTTTTATGTGAAAACATTTCCAGTAATTTGTGTTTTGTTGTTAAAGATGAATGCTTTTGGCAGAGATGGAAACTGAATCATTAGATTTTCACTGTGTAATATAAGTTATATGACTGCCCACTGTACAATAATGAATAAAAGATGACCACTCCGTTTTGTTGGTTCGTCCTCTTTTATATCCTTTAATGATAACTGATTTTCAAAAAATTTCTACATGAAAAGGTGACGTGATGTAATCCCCCCAATTTAAACACCCAGATTTGGAGATATATATATATATATATATATATTTTTTTTTTTTATTTTTTTTTATTTTATTTTTCTAAATTTTTTATCTTAAAATCATAAATGCAAAAAATGATTAAATTTTTATTTGATAAAATAAATATCAGTGACTTGCTATTTTAAAATAATTTGTACTTAACCGAGTCCTTGTCACCAGAAGTCGTGATCTTGAATCATTTAATTTTCATCATCTGAAAATGGGGAGGGATAACGTTGGATGAGCTAACGCTCAATAAGCAAACCTCATGCATATGATGCACGTTGATGATATGCATATGAATTATTTTAAAATAAAAAGTATTTCTCAATATATATCCTCATTTTTTCATTTCTTTAAAATCGTTAATATCGTGAGCTCACTTGATGTATTACCATAACTAATCAGAATGTAGTGTGCCATGTTATTTGGAATCCGATCAAATCTATCGATAGTATTGCAAAACGATTAACATTAATATTAATATTAAACATTCATCATTGAACATTTGTCGGGGTGTGTCATCCCCAAGCCCCGTTTCTCATTCCCACATTCATCTCATAAACATACACTTTTTACCAAAAACATTCGAGATATATATCTTTCAAAAATATTACTTGACTTATTGACATTTGAAGACTTTTTATTTCTTGAAACTTTATGTAGGTTTATGGATCTTGAGAAACTTTCCACTTAGAGCCACACGAAAATTTTTACTTTGGAAATTATATTATCTCCTTCACAACTTTCTGAAATTATTGTCAAGTCTTCTTTTTGAGTGTTGACAAGGCTGGGAAGAATAATTTGTGGGCTAACAAACACATCTTGAAAATTAAATCCTTTAATTTTTGAGCACGGTATTGATACAGTTCATCAAAAAAACTCGGGCCATGTAGTCATTTGGGTAGTTTTCAAGTTTTCTTGATCAATTAAATCATCAATATCAAACTCATAACAATCATTTTCATTATCATAGCATGATCTAATTCTTCACTTGAAGTATCTAACTTTGATTTTTTAGAAGTTGCTTCTACTAAATTCGCAATTTTTTTTCGAAATTACAAATAATTCTTCCCAAGTTTTACACTGACTTAACATAGCCAATAGTTTTGATTTTCCTGTAAGAAAATTCACAGCTTTTTCTTGTTCTTTTTTCAGAGGGAACTCTGATATTTTTTTTTTGTTTTTGAATCCATGAGTTTACTGCCTTAGTACAACAATTTGCTTCATGAAATTTAGACCACCATTTGATTTTGAATCTTCTTGCAATCCTTTTGACATCGAATTCTGAACTAGGATTTTGAATAATTTGATAGTCCCAATAGAAAATCCATGAGACTTTGATATTTATTGAAAATTGAAACAAAAGATTTTCTTGAGGCTTTAAAAAGGGTTTTGCTTCTTTTTTGAAATGTTCGAACCCTTGACGAGTAAGGTTGGCCTCAATAAGACAGTCTCGTTAATATCAAAATATTCGAACCACGTTTGAAACCATTTTTGAAAATTATTTGAACAAGCCTGGTTAAAAAGAATAAACCATGAATGCAAAACTGGTCTAAAGAAAAAGACATTAGACCACGCATCAATGTAGTCAAAATAATTGAAACGAGATTCAAATGAAACATTTTAAGAAGGATTCATTTTCTTCTCATTCCATGGGTTGGTCACTCAGTCTTTATAAGACCAAACTATTTGAATAGAGATTTTTGAGAAATCAATGTAATTTTGTTTTTTGACCATTTGGAGTATGAGTAATGACAACTGATTCTGTTTTGACGAGAATAGTTTCATAATATTCTCTTGATTTTTTTTTTTATATTTTTTGGTAGGAAATGAAATTTTTGAGGTAAAAAGTCTTGAAAGCATTCATCAATGGATGAGTATCTATGAATCCATGAAGTTTTCATTTCACAAATGGGTAGAAACAAATGTTTTGTAAAATAATGAAATGTAATTTGAGATAGATTAATTTCTGGTAATTTACCAGATCCTGTTTGGACAACGTTTTTGAAGTTTGAGGGTTTCTTTTGAGTAGAAGCTTTTTGAGTAAAAGCTAATATAGTTTTTTGAGAATTTGTAGATGAAGAAGAGAAATCCATATCTCACGAGTGTTTTAATCAACACTCTTCTTTTGCAAGACCTCTCTAGTTAAGAAATCTGCAAGATAGTTAGATTTTCCTTGTATATATAGAATTTTGAAATTAAAGCAATATAGAATAGCTTGCCATCTTGTAAAAATTTATTTTGAAACAAGGTTTTTAACGTCTTTTGAAACTTTACAATCAATTTTAAATGAATTATTTATCGATTAAATCATCTTGAAATTTTGAAATACATAAAACAATTGATAAAATCTCCTTTTTGATCGTATAATAAATTTTTTGAGGGCCAATCTAGATTCCACTGCAAAATCTGACTAATTGTTCTTTGGAATCTACTTTAGTACTCATTCATTATGTTTGATTATGTCATTTATGTCAAACTGATTGAGTAAAGGTAGTGGTTCAAAAGAAGGTAATAGTTCAAATAATGGAAGCGTGTCAAAATATTTTCAAGATAATAATGAAGAAATAGATCAAAATGCATCTACATCAACATCTGCATCAAATAATATTTCAAATGATACTAATTCAAAAGAGTTTCAAATTGCTAAAATTGAACAAACTCTTCAAAATTGGATTATCCTAAAGGTAGACAAGAGTTCAATCTATGAGATACGAAAGTTTGATTTCACTCAAAGTTATGTTATAAAAATTTTGGAGCAAACTATTCCTATTAAGGAACATATTACTTCAATCAATCTCCTTTCAAGAGAATCTATCCTCGCTCATAGGAAGAAATTTCAATATATTCATATTGGTCTTGTTCAAATTGCTGTTAAACCATTGTTTCGACTTGGTTTAGATATTCATGTTCTTATAACTTTAAGAGATAAAAGATTCTTAAAGTTTGAACATTCTTTATCATGCTCAATTACACGAAAGTGGTCCAATATTTTCAAATTTCTACCCAAATTTTTCCGTAAGCCTTCAAGATGGAGCTATTCTTAATGCTCTTAATCTTCGAATTCAAACAAAAAATCTTGAAGTTGATGATCGGTCAAGAGCTTTTGCTCTAATCTACCGAGTTTATTACAAACTTCTAAACACTTAACTCAACATTCGTGATCTTCGATCTTCTCCAAGATACGAAAGTCTTTTAGTTGAAGTTAATCCACTTCATTCAAATGTCATGATTTCAAAGAGAATTCCTTGGAATCTTTAAAGAAGAGGATTACATTGGGATTTTAAAAATGTACAAAATCCTAATCCTACTCCTATTATAAAAAATCCTCAACAAATTATTCACATTCCCGATGGAAGTGTTAGGGTTATTTTTAAGAAGTAGACCACCATTTGATTTTGAATCTCATTGCAATCTTTTTGACATTGAATTCTGAATCAGGATTTTGAGTAATTTGATAGTCCCAACAGAAAATCCATGAGACTTTAAGATTCATTGAAAATTGAAACAAAAGATGTACTTGAGACTTTAAAAAGGGTTTTGCCTCTTTTTTGAAATATTTGAACCCTTGACGAGTAAGACTAGGTAAGACAGTCTCGTTAATGCCAAAATATTCGAACCACATTTGAAACAATTTTGAAAAATTATTTGAACAAGCCTGGTTAAAAAGAATAAATTATGAATGCAAAATTAGTCTAAAGAAAAAGACATTAGATCACGCATCAATGTAGTTAAAATAATTGAAACGAGATTCAAATGAAACATTTTAAGAAAGATTCATTTTCTTCTTATTCTATGGATTGGTCCCCCAGTCTTCATAAGACCAAACCATTTGAATAGAGATTTTTGAGAAATCAATGTAATTTTGTTTTTGACCATTTGGAGTATGAGTAATGACAGCTCATCATGTTTCGACGAGAATTGTTTCATAATATTCTCTTGAATTTTTGTCTCCATAAGTAAGATTTTGATAACTTTCATTATCATAATTTTTTTTGATAGTGTTTCTTATTCTTTCAGCAAAAAGTTTAGGAAGTCCAGATATAAATCTTTCTTTCCAAAATGACTCATCACAATCTTGACGAAGCATAATTCTTGTAATAAAAATATTTTTATACCATTTGAAATCTTGTAATGAAGGACAATGAAGGTGCATAAGAATATCCGAATTTTTTTTTCAACAAAAGCGATAGGATTTCCTACGAAATGTTTGAAAATAATATAAACAAGAGTCATGAAACAATTGTTTTGTCTTCTCTTTCTATCCCAAAATACATTTGGAATAGTAGAGCAAATTTCTCTTTCAATTGGTTTTTGAAAAGCTGAATTTTTTTCTTTTATTGAAAATTATTGCAACTGTTCTTCAATTCTTTTGAATTTAATTTCTTTTTTAAGAAGTTGAATATGTTGCTTTTTAAAATTTATATTATTAACGATTTTTGAAGTCTTTGTTTCTTTTAAAGAATTAATATCTTTAAAAGATGGCGGATTTGTAAATTTGAAAAATATTTTTTGACCAAATTTTTTTGTAGACAATCCTTTAGAATCTGCTTTAAAATGATAAGTTTAATATCTTCATATAATTGAAGATTATTGATCTTATCCTTAATAGGACATTTATTTGTATAGTATTCAGTCTACTTGCATTTACAGCAAGTGACATCATTTCAATTATAAAAACCCTTTTTCTTTGAAACTTTCTTTTTGGAAATTTTGAATATTTTTTATAATATATATTTTTGTGAAATTCTTTTCAAAATACTTTTCCTTAGAAAATTCTCGATTCTTTCTTTTTGAAAGAGGAACAATTTTCTTATAATCATATTGTTCACAAAAATATCCGAGTTCTTTACGACTCTCATTTCTTAATAATTTTAATTTGGCTTTGAATTCTAAATCATTACAGAAAGTTAATCCTTCTTTATTGATAATAGTGATTATCTCTCCATAAGTAAGATTTTGATAACCTTTACTATCATAATCTCTTTTGATAGTGTTTTTGATTCTTTCAGCAAAAAGTTTAGGAAGTTCAGATATAAATTTTTCTTTCCAAAATGACTCGTCACAATCTTGACGAAGCATAATTCTTGTAATACAAGTATCTTTATACCATTTGAAATCTTGTAATGAAGGACAGTGAAGATGCATAAAAATATTCGAATTCGTTTCAACAAAAGAGATAGGATTTCTTATGAAATGTTTGATAATAGTATAAACAAGAGTCATGAATTTATTGTTTTGTCCTTGATTATCAATAGCAGAAAAAATTTCATTCCTTTCTCCATCAGTCATATAATTATACCACCAATTTTTTAAGCATCTCGCAAAATCTATAGTGATATAATTGTATGCTTGAGCGGGAATAATATTTGAAGCAAGATATGAATATAACATATAACCATTTTTTTTTTGCACAGTTGAATAACTTGATATTCAGATAAACCGTCTAAATTCCATTCAACGATAGATCTTCCATTATATGAATGTTGTTTTGAAGGTTTTTCTTCAAAAAATAAGCCGGGAGAAGTATGAGATGAATAATAAGGAGGGACTTTAGATGTTTGTTCACTTAACTTCTTAATTTGAGGAATTTCATTATCAATGAATTGAGATTCAATCTCATCAGTGGTGTTAATATTTTTAGAAGAGGTAATTTTCGATAATTGAGTAGATAGTTCTTTTAGAACTTTTGACTCGGTATTGAAATTGTCAGAATATGAAACTTCAAAAATTCTACAGAAAGTTGGAGTAATAACTTTCTTTTTCATGGCCTTTGAAGATTTTGAGGAACTCTCAACATCAGAATTTATCTTAATTCTATTTAGTTGAGAATAAACAGATTGAAGGACAATATTAATATAATTGTTCTGAGATTGAATGTTTTTGATATCTTTAGCAACAACTGTGGATTCATCAGGTCGTTCAATAGAAATCATTTTTAGGGGAGAAGCAAGAATTTCGATCTTCCCTTGAAGAAAAACAATTTCTTCCACAGGGGGATGAAAAGATTGAATAGTATTACCAGAGGATGTTTTCCAAGTTTTTGTAGAAAAATCAGTATTTTGAATAGTCTTCTTTTTCTTTTTCTTTTTTGAGTAAGTTTTTTGTTAAAAACTTTAAGATATGCCTACTCATAAAAGAGTTTTTGGGTATTCAAAAAATTCTTCCCAAAAAGATTCAATTTCTTCTTTTGTAATACTTTTATGGAATAATTTTCTAAAACTTTTGATTTCTTTTGTCTGATCGGTTTTAAATTCATTTCTTCTATCAATAGAAGAAGAAATTACATTACATTACTGATCAAGTCTTTCAGAAGGTGGTATCATGTTTGAAAGAGTTGGTGAAGCAGGTTGTTCTGGTTCATCATCTTTATCAATGTTAAAAAAATGAGTTTTTGGAGCGTTCGGATCAAAATCAACTCCCTTAAAAGAATAAGTTGAATTTCTAACAGATGGAACAAAATTAGATTGAGATCTATCATCTATTCTAGATGAAAACCTTCTTTGAAAAGTATTTGAGGAAGATGACTTGTCAAAAATAACCCTAACACTTCCATCAGGAAAGTGAATAATTTGTTGAGGATTTTTTCTAATAGGAGTAGGATTATAATTTTGTACATTTTCAAAATTCCAATGTAATCCTCTTTCTTGAAGATTTCTAGGAATTCTCTTTGGATTCGTGACATTTGAATTGAGTGGATTAACTTCAACTAAAAGATTTTCGTCTCTTGGAGAAGATCGAAGAGCAAGAATGTTGAGTTGAGCGTTTAGAAGTCTGTAGTAAACTCGGTAGATTATAAGCTCTTGACTGATCATCAATTTCAAGTTTTTTGTTTGAATTCAAAGATTAAGAAGAATAGCTCCATTTTGAAGGTTTATAGAAAAATTTGGGTAGCAATTTGAAAATACTGGACTACTTTCGAGATTAGACTCGAGGATGGATAATAAAGAATGTTCAAACTCTAAAAGTCATTTATCTCTTAAAGTTATAAAAATAGGAATATCTAAACCAAGTCGAAACAATGGTTTAACAGCAATTTGAACAAGACCAATATGAATATATTGAAATTTCTTTCTATGAGCGATGATAGATTCTCTTGAAATGAGATTGATTGAAGTAATATGTTCCTTAATAAGAATAGTTGGCTCCAAAGTTTTTACAACATAATTTTAAGCGAAATCAAACTTTCCTATCTCATGGATAGAACTCTTGTCTATCTTTGGAAAAATCCAATTTTGAAGAGTTTGTTCAATTTTAGCAATTTGAAGCTCTTTTGAATTAGTATCATTTGAAATACTATTTGATGTAGATGCATTTTGATCTATTTCTTCATTATTATCTTGAAAATATTTTGACATGCTTCCATTATTTGACCTATTACCTTTTTTTGAACCAGTACCTTTACTGAACCAATTTGACATAAAAGACATAATCAAATATAATAAATGAAAAAAATAATCTTACCACAGTGAACACAATGCAACGGACAGGACTGACGCTAAACCAAAGCCTACAAACATGACCACCCAAAACGCCAATTTCGGCAAATAGGGCTGACCAACATCTATTCAGTAGACATCTATGACAACAACTAGTATAACCTACAACACAATGACAACAGTAATATAACACCAATCTCACTCACAATACTCAGTTATGACTCTGATACCAAATTAGGCCCAGGTTAAAGGCAACTATGGAGGGAAAAAAAAATAGTTTATTGATCTTAAAATAAATACAAGAAGATTTTTAAAATTTGAACTCACATGCAATTACAAGATATCAGAGAGAAGTTTTTAAATTACAAAGAAATCTACAAACTATCTTGAAGAATGTGAATATCACTTATTTCATACTTGAGGAAAATAGATGAAATGGTTATCCTTTTAAAGTCCGAATATTAAACAATTGAAGCATCTTGAATAGTATCTTGAGAGCCACGTGAAACACTTTTCTTCACATGAGAGAATCTTGAAAAACTTTCCACTTAAGAGCCATGCGAAAATTTTTATTTTGGAAATTATATTATCTCCTTCCCGACTTTTTGAAATCTTTGTCAAGTCTTCTTTTTGAGTTTCGGCAAGGTTGGAAGGAATAATTTGTGGGCTGGTAAACACATCTTGAAAAGTAAATCTTTTGATTTTTGAGCACGGTATTGATACAGTTCATCAAGAAAACTCGGGCCATGTAGTCATTTGATAGTTTTCAGATTTTTTTGATCAATTAAATCATCAATATCAAACCCATAACAATCATTTTCATTATCATAGATATGATCTGATTCTTCACTTGAAGTATCTAACTTTGACTTTTTAGAAATGGCTTATGCTAATTTCACAATTTTTTTCCGAAATTACAGATAATTCTTCCTGAGTTTTACACTGACTTAACATAGCCAATATTTTTTATTTTTCTGTAAGAAAATTCACAACTTTTTCTTGTTCTTTTTTATAGGGAACTCCGATATTCTTTTGTTCTTGAATCCATGAGTTTACTATCTTAGGACAACGATTTGCTTCATGAAATTCAGACCATCATTTGATTTTGAATCTTCTTGTAATCTTTTTGACATTGAATTCTGAACTAGGATTTTGAGTAATTTGATAGTCCCAACAAAAAATCCATGAGACTTTGAGATTTATTGAAAATTGAAACAAAAGATTTTCTTGAGGCTTTAAAAGGGTTTTGTCTGTTTTTTGAAATGTTCAAACCCTTGATGAGTAAAACTAGGTAAGACAGTCTCGTCAATGCCAGAATATTCGAACCATGTTTGAAATCATTTTAGAAAATTATTTAAACAAACCTGGTTAAAAATAATAAAATAGGAATGCGAAACTGGTCTAAAGAAAAAGACATTAGACCACACATTAATATAGTTAAAATAATTGAAATGAGATTCAAATGAGACATTTTAAGAAAGATTCATTTTCTTCTCATTCCATGGGTTGGTCCCTCAATCTTCATAAAACCAAATCATTTTAATAGAAATTTTTGAGAAATCAATATAATTTTGTTTTTGACCATTTGGACTATGAGTAATGACAGCTGATCCTGTTTTGACGAGAATTTTTTCATATCATTCTCTTGATTTTTTGATATTTTTTGGTAGGAAATGGAAATTTGGAGGTGAAAAGTCTTGAGGACATTCATCAAGGTATAAGTATTCTATGAATCCATGAGATTTCCATTTCACAAATGGGTAGAAAGAAAGATTTTGTAAAATAATGAAAGGTAATTTGAGATGGATTAATTTATGGCAATTTACGAGATCCTATTTGGACAGCTTTTTTGAAATTTGATGGTTCCTTTTGAGTAGAAGCTAATGTAGTTTTTCAGAGTTTGTAGATGAAGAATGAAAATTTGAGATATAATCATCAATTGTAAGTAAAAGAATTGAAGATTTTTGCGTATTCTTCTTCTTAGAGGAAGAAGAGAAATTTATATCTCACAAGTGTTTCACTCAACATTCTTCTTTTGCAAGAAATCTCTAGTTAAGAAGTCTGCAAGATAGTTATATTTTCCTTGTATATATAGAATTTTGAAATCAAAGTAAGATAGAATAGCTTGTCATCTTGCAAAAATTTGTTTTGAAACAAGGTTTTTAACGTCTTTTGAAACATTACAATCAATTTTTAAAATGAATTCTTTATTGATTAAATCATCTTAAAATTTTGAAATACATAAAACAATTGATACAATCTTCTTTTATCGTAGAATAATCTCTTTGAGGGTCCGTCCAGATTCTACTGCAAAATCTAACCAATTGTTCTTGTTTTGACATCTTTGGAATCTGTTTTAGTACTCCACCATACCGTATATCAAAGACATCAGTTTTGACAATTATTGAGGTTTGTGGGTCAAGTATTGAAAGACAATGTATGCTTTCGACAGGTGCTTTAGCCTTTTGAACAACTAAAGTATGCTCGTGACTCCAAGGATCAGACTTCTTTTATAATCTTTTGAAAAAGGGGGCACATATTAGTCTAATATCTTTAATAAAGTCTTACACGTAATTGACACAACCCACAAATCTTTGAAAACTAGATTTTTCAAGGATTTGATCAGAATATATGTCAGCAAACTCAAGCTTTCGTTGAATAGGAATAATAGTTCCTAAATGAATATTATGTACTAAAAACCTAATGTTCGTTTAACACAAAACAACCTTTTTAGCAGATACTGCTAAGCCATTTTTCTTAATAATTTGAATGAATGTATGCAAATGCTTGAAATACTGTTCAATATTTTCAAAAAAATATTAAAATATCATCAATGTAAACAATGATAAAATTTAAGAATCGATTGAAAATATCATTCATGATTTTTTGAAACTTAGAATGAGCATTTTTTAGACCAAAATGTATAACATTCCACTCGTATTGTCCGAAATGAACATTAAATGCAGTATTGTATTTGTCTTCTTCTTTGATTTGAATTTTGCCAAAACCAGATTTCATATCAAGTCTTGAGAAGATACAAACTTTGAATAATCTATTCAGAAGATCTTTTTTTTTTTTAGGTACAGGATAACGAGTCCATTGAAGAGCTGAGTTGACGTGTTTATAATTAATTACAAGTCTTAGAGCTTTACGCTTGATTTCGGCAGAATTATTGACATAGAAAGCCGAACGACTCCAAGGAGATTTGCTTGGCCGAATAAGACCATTTTCAAAGAGATCATTAATTTCTTTGATACAAAGATCAAGTAAATTTTGAATTGGTCTAGATTTGGTAGAGATATTAGATTCTTGAAAATCAGAATTGTATGGAAGGGAAATAATATGTCTCTTTCTATCCCAAAATGGATTTGGAATAGTACATCAAATTTCTCTTTCAATTTGTTTTTGGAAAACTGAATTTTTTTTATTGAAAATTCTTGCAACTGTTCTTCAATTCTTTTGAATTTGATTTCTTGTTAAGAAATTGAATATGTTGCTTTTTAACATTTATATTATTAAAGATTTTTGAAATCGTTGCTTCTTTTAAAGAACTACCATCTTTAAAAGAGAGCGGATTTGTAAGTTTGAAAAATATTTCTTGACCAAACTTTTTGTTAGATAATCCTTTAGAATTTGATTTAAAAGGATAAATTTGAACAACGAAAAGTGTACCAAGAATAATTTCTTGATCTAAATCATATTCTTGAAACAAATATTTGAATTTCAAACATGTGCTCTTGAAAGTTTATACTAAATATTGAGTTTTTACTGTTGGCTACAATCGCTCAATAGTTTTTTCAAAATATTTGGTAGGAACTAATCACTCCCTAATACATTTTTGATCTACACCAAAATTAATAAGAACTCGTGTTGAAAGTTTGAGTTCTTTGTTAATGATAATTGTCATGTGACAATACCATTTTTGTAGCTGAAATCGATTAATAACATTAAATTTCAGTTTCTCAATATAATTTCCAGTTATGATGAAGAATCTAATTCTAAACTAGAACTTGTTTTTCAACATCAGGAAGATTCCGACTATGAGTCAGATAATTCTTCTAACTCCTCTTCTTCTAGCCATGAAAAAAAAATTTGTGGTTGTAAAATCAATAATGTACTTACTAAATAAGAAGAACTCATTCAAGATATTGTTGACCAAATTAAAGATCCCTAGCTCAAAAAGAAAATTCCTACTCTTTTACCTTCATCCTCTACTCGTGAGCTTGTCATTTTTCAAAATATTATGAATCGATTTTCATAAAAGAAAACTTTTACTTTTGATTTGAAGATGAAAGTTAATCAAATGATATCTCAAATAGCTATTCTTGAAAAACAGATTAAAGAATTACGAATGAAAGTAGTACTTTTTAAATTTAAAACTGATCATCTTTCTCAAGAGTCTCCTGATAAATCCAACTCAAATGACACTTCTCATGCTTTTCATCCTAACTATCATTCACCTCATCCTTCTGATAAAGATCATTCAAAACATTCTTCTGATAAAGAAGAAGAAGCTGGAGATGAGAATGTTAATGTTATTAATCGAATTCAGCTACAAAAATGGTATTGTCATATGATAATTATCATTAACAAATAACTCAAACTTTCAACACGAGTTCATATTGATTCTAGTGCACATTAAAATTTTATTGGGGAAGGATTAACTCTTACCATATATTTTGGAAAAAATACTGAACGACTGTATGGAACTAGTGGTAAAAAAACTCAATATTCATTATAAACTTTCAATATATATATATAATCATAGAACTTGTAGTCGTGGGCCACCTGTGCAATACTATTGTCCAATAATCAAAACTGTACAAAAATATATGAAAAGAAATTCAATTTACTTGGGCAAGTTTGGCTAATTCGAAGAGTTTTCTAGTAAGTCAACATTGGTAAGCATTAATCTGAAGATCAATTTTAACATCTTATTTCATTATTATCCTAGTCAAATAAAAATTCTAATTATTTAAATATATTAACACGGTCATTTTAAATTATAAGTTTATATAACTAAATAAAGGAATTGCTCGCATAACAAAATAGATACACACGGTGATCGTGTAATATTAACATATAAAAAAAGCTACAGCTAAAACTAAAGGAAAAAACTTTTTTAAAAAAAGTGGTAGGCATGTTTTTGTTTTAGGCTCACGGGTTGGCTGGCTCGAGCCAACGTCCCAAAATGGGGCTCGGCCCCACCGAGCCACGAGCCAGTCCGAATCGGGCTTTTTCTGGGGCTGAATCCGTGTCAAC